>JAODAL010044807.1:0-32526 GCA_025379985.1 Phyllomedusa bahiana | reverse complement strand
GGTTTCCCCTATATTTGTTTGGTTTTTTGTTGGTCTCCTTGTGTCCTTGTCTGAGTTTCCTTGCCTTGTTCTCTGTCTGTGTTCTTGCCCTGGCCGTGCCTGAGTTTAGCTTTAGTCCCTGCTTATGTTCTTGGTGTTGTTTCCAGTCTGTCTATGTATTGTTCCTTTGCCTTCGTTTAAACCCTCCGGGTTTGGGATCCTTTTTGTCCTGTCTTTGTCTGTTTGTACCTGAAATATATCTTTATTAGTCTGCTTTATCTTTTTTCCCTATTCTTTTGGTGCCTACCTTTGGCACTTCTGGCCTGTCTGGTCAGTGCCCCCTGTTGGGACTGCTCTGAGGTTCGCCTCGCGGCTGTTGGGGTAAGCCATCCTTACCATCAAAGGCTCAGTGAAGATGCCCGATGGCCGCTTAGTTATGTCCCCTCCGGAGCAAGCCCGGCAGTGGTCCAGTGGGTCCACTACCTGCTCTACCCCCCTCACCCGTTACAGTAGCATCAGGCCATGGACTCCGCTGACATCTGGCCCTCTGTTTTCTTGGTTCATGTGCAGGTCTTGTTTCAGGCTGTCCCTTTTTGTGTGTGGGAGTGTTTTTTCCCTTTTTGCAGGTCTTCTTGGCATTTGGCAGCTGCTGGCCACTCTTGGCTCATGGTCCCGGCCTGAGCCTTCTGAGTCCCCGTGGCTCACGGTCCCGCCCTGAGCTTTCTGAGTCCCCATGGCTCATGGTCCCGCCCTGAGCCTTCTGAGTCCCCGTGGCTCACGGTCTCGCCCTGAGCCTTCTGTGACCCCTGTGGCTTACGGAGCCGCCCTTAGTTCCCCTGCCATTCTGCCTAGTACCCCATTTGTTCCTCCTGTGCACCTCCATTTCCTAGGTATTTCCAGTACTGGCTATCATGCAGCCTGTAGTTTGGTTTTGGGGTTGCTCCCGGAGAAATTTCGGTCCCCAGACCTAGGTGGAATTTCCATTTTGTGGATTGGAGGAGGAGGAGGGGGCTTAAGGAGGGGGATGCTATAAAATGTAAAAGGCTGTGCACATCTAATATATACTTTGAAATCGTAAGCATAGGTGCACACTGAAAGGCAATGACATACAACTAATACATAAATCAGTGGCACACTAAAGATAAGTAAAACCTCAAATTATATAGGAATATAGGAAATGCTTTACAGCTAAGGAAAATATGAAAAACCTGGGACTTTATTTACAGTATTTGATCAAAGATTGATTAAGCTCACCTCCCAACACGTCAAGGGGTTCCCAGAGCAGGTGAGTCCCTACACTAAACATGGTACCTTGCTAGGAGTCCATTCAGACTGCCCTTCCCCAGGAGTGATAGGAAACCTGCAATTGAGTTAAACCTGCACGTATTTAACCCCCTTTCCGCCGGAGCCAGTTTTGGCCTCTCTGACAGAGCCCTATTTTTGAATCTTTTCATGTGTCACTTTATGTGAGAATAACTTTTGACACTTTAACCTATCCATGTGATTCAGAGATTTTTTTCTCGTGAACATTGTGCTTTAAGATACTAAGAAATTTGGTCCAAAAAATGTTTGTTTATTTGTGAAAAATATCAAAAAATCGTTTAAAAATTTGAAAAATTTACAATTTTAAACTTCAAAAATTTCTGCATGTAAGACAGATAGTTATTCCCCTCAAAATAGTTTATAACTGGCATCTACCCTATGTCTGCTGTAGTTTGCATCATTTTTTTTAAATGTCTTTTTTTTTTTTACGACATTAGGGGGCTTAGAAATTTATTTATCAATTTTAAAATTTTTTCAAAAAAATTTTGGCATATACTTTTTTTTAGAAACCGTCCGGGGTTCAAACGTGATTTTGTTTCCCCCCTGATTTTTAGATACCCCCATATTTTGCCCTAAATCTAAGAAATTTCCCCCCTTAAAATTTAATTAAAAACCGCATTTAGGAAGTTTTTTAAAACCCCATTAGGTTGTTTCACGGGAAATTAAAAACAAAGGGGAATTTTGAAATTTCAAAATTTCATTTTTTTTTGCAGTTTTTACATTTTTATACATTTTTCCACAAGAATACGGTAAATGTGATCGGGGAAAATACAACTTAATATTGTTTTTCCCAATTTTTCCGTTTTCAGAGTTCCCAATGGGGCCCCCTAGTGCATTATTTGGTTTAACCAAAAAGCCCCCAGAATGGAGGGGGAAACCTCCCTAAAACCTCTGGATTTCCTTCTTTTTTCATTCCCTTTTTATTTAGGGCCATTTCGGGTTTTGGGGCACCCAAATTTTTCCCAAAATTTAAATTAAACCCCCCTAAAAAAACCCATATTGGAAATACACCCCTTAAGGAATATACCGGGGGGTTAAGTGAGCATATCGACCCACGGGAATGCCCAAAAAAAAATTTTTGCGTTGGCCTGGGGAAAAATTAAAAAAATTTTTTTTTTCCAATAATCTGCAATTTTAGCTGAAAATGTTTAATTTTAAAAGGGGAAATCCTGGAAAAAAAGCCCCCAAAAAACCTTGTTACGCAATTTTTTCCCAATTTCCCGGCCCAAATCCCCTTTACGGTGGGTGAAAATTGCTTTTTGGGCGCAGGCAGGGGGTATAAGGGGGGACGCTATTTTGGTTTTTGGAAATGCAATTTTGGGGGGGCCAGAACATATACAAAGCCCCCAAATTACCAGAACGGGTGAAACCTTCCATAATCAACCTATTTTGGATTCAGCACCCCCTCAAAAAAACTCATCTAGGGGTGTATTGTACTTTTTTGGGTGCACGGGTTTGTTACAAAGTTTTTTTTTTTTTGCATTGGGTTTATGAAAATGGGGGGAAAACGCAATTCCGCCATTTTTTTTGGGAGCTTAAATTTTTACAGCTTTCCCGCCGTGCGGGTGTAAAGACAGGATATTTTTACTAGGGGGGTCGGTACAATTGCAAGGGAATAAAATTTTATATAGTTTTTTTTATGTTTTTTTATTTTTTACACAAAGAAATGGGTCTATAAAAAAAATTGCTTTTTTTATGTTTTTCTTTTTCTGATACCATAACTTTTTCCAGTTTTTTTGTATAGGGAGATGATTTGGGCTTTTTTTTTGTGGGATTTTTTTAATGTTTTTATTAGTACCTTAAAGGGGGGGCATATGCCGCTTTGATCATTTTTAAATTTAAAGGGTTTTTTGTGAGGCTTTTTAAACCCAAAAAAAAGCATTCCTGGGAGTGTTTTTTTTTTTTTATTTTTTTTAAAAGCGGTAAACCCTGCAGTATAACTGACATACTAGTATTTTCTTTATCAGGTCATCGATTACAGCGATATCCAATTTGTTATTTTTTTTATTTTTACTGTTTTTTCAAAAATAAAAAACACTTTATTCAAAAAAGGAAAAAAAAAAGTTTTTTCATCGCCATAGTTTTGAGGGGCCCCTAACTTTTTTTTTTTCTTGTACGGAGCTTTGGGAGGGGGTTTTTTTTTGCGGGGAAAAGTTGACGTTTTTATTGGTTTAAAATTTTTGGGGGGGGCAAGAATTTTTTTTTTAGTTTTTAAATCCGTTTTTTTTGGGAAGGAGGGTGGGAAAAAACTGCAAACCAGTAGGTTTTTTTTTTTTTTTTTTTTTTTTTTTTAAAAAAGCGCTCCCCGTGCATTTCCATGACCAGTTACGTTACTCCCCTTTGGGGCGATACGATTAGGGGGTACCCCCAATTTTTATATTTTTTTTTTTTTGTGTTAAATAATATTTTTTGCATCGTGTCTTCTGAGAGCCAAAAACTTTTTTTATTTTTCCCCTATCAGAGACGGGAAAGGGCTTTTTTTTTTCGGGGTGAAAATGAAGTTTTAATTGGTTTCAAATTTGGCGTCTATATGAATTTTTTATCGCCCTTTTTTTTCAATTTTATGTGCGGCCCAAAATGTTTCAAAATCGCAATTCGGGGACTGTTTTTTTTTTTTGTTTTTTATGGCGTTCACCGTACGGGTTAATTAAAAAGACCCGATTTACGGGGGGGTCGGGTTTCGCAAAACCCGCGGGTACCAAATATGGGAAATTTTTTTTATTTTTTATCTTTTTTTGGGGGGATTGGCGTTTGTAAAGGGGGAAAAGGGGGGGTTTTTAGTGTTTTTTTTATTTTGGTTTGTGTTTTTTCTTTTTTTTCACTTTTGACATTTATTTTTATTTTTTCACTTTTTTTTCCCTTTTTCTTCTAACAGCAATTTACAATTGCTGTTAGGGAAAGCAGACCCGTTTTTCACGTTTCAGTAATGGTAAATGGTTCCATGCAAACCCCCTGTTACCAAAAACCCGTCACCCTGCCCCAAGCATTGCGGGCATGGTGACGGCAAATATTACCCCGGGGAAATGCCGTTCACTTCCGAGGGCATCAGGGGAGGGAAACGGTTTCCCCACTACAGTGGGGGCAAACCGCCGGGGGGCAGGCGGAGGACTCACTCCTCCTGCCGCGGCTTTAATTTTCGCAGCCCTGACGGCCCCGGGTTTTAAAGAAGCGGGAATCACCCGCCGGGCCCGGGGGGCCCCCTCCGGCCGGGGGGGATTCGGGAAAGCGGGCCCCGGTTTAAATTTTCCGGGTTTCCCTGTTGCGATGTGCGTGGGCTCCCCGCAACCCGCGCGATCGCCAGGGCCCTATGGATACTCCCCTTTGCGGGGAAATCCCCTTCCCGCTAGGGGGTATCCATACCCCCATGTCGGGAAGGGGTTTAAAAGATTTTGGGGTTTAGGGCAGCAAGCCAATGAGAAAATTTCCATCTCCCAAATAGACTTTTAAAAGAAAAAAACTGTCACATCTAATATATACTTTTAAAACTTTTGCATGGTTCACACTGAAAGGCAATGACTTTCAAACCTTTTAAAAATAAATCAGTGGCACACTAAAGACTAATAAAACCTCAAGTTATATAAATAAAGGGAAATGCCTTTTCAGCCCAAGGAAAAAATGGGAAAAAACCGGGGGCTCTTTTTTTTAAAAGTTAAATTTTTCAAAGATTGTAAAGCTCACCCCCCAACCCTCAAGGGGGTTCCCCGAGCAGGTGAGTCCCTTTCAAATAAAACATGTTTTTCCTTGTAGGAGTCCATTCAGAAATGCCACTTCCCCCCGGAGTGATAGGAAAAATGCAAAATTTTGGTTTAACCCGACGTATTTTTAAAAGAGGGGGTTGAGTGCAGCAACCCAAAGGGGATTGCCATCTCCCAAATAACTATAAAATGTAAAAAAGGGTGTGCACATCTAATATATACTTTGGGAAAAAGTAAGCATAGGTGCACACTGAAAGGCAATGGGGCATAAATCTAATTTCATAAAAACGTGGCACACTAAAGACTAAGTAAAACCTCAAGTTATATAGGAATATAGGAAATGCTTTACAGCTAAGGAAAATATGAAAAACCTGGGACTCTTAGTTTACAGTATTTGTAAAAGATTGTATTAAGCTCACCTCCCAACACGTCAAGGGGTTCCCAGAGAGGTGAGCCCTACACTAAAACTTTGTTACCTTGCTAGGAGTCCATTCAGACTGCCACTTCCCCAGGAGGTATTTCCAGTACTGGCTATCATGCAGCCTGTAGTTTGGTTTTGGGGTTGCTCCCGGAGAAATTTCGGTTCCCCAGACCTAGGGGAATTTCCTTTTTGTGGATTGGAGGGGGAGGAGGGGGCTTAAGAGGGGGATGCTGTCACGGTCCGTGACGCTTTCCCTGTTTTTTCCCAACCGCGGCCTCCGCTGTCGCCGTGTGCGTTCCTGACACCGCTGCTTGCCCGCCTGCGGTTGTTGTGCGGCTTTTCCCATCCTGGCCGTGCTGCTCCTCCATCTTGGCTGCTGCTAGAGATGGGCGAAATTCTCAAAAATTCGGTTCGGTCACTTTGCCGAATTTCCCAACAAAAATAAATTCGGTCCGGATTACTAAGGGATGAATCAGTTAAAAAAAAACACATTTCCGGGCTACACAGAGCCGCAGGGTCTGTAAAATGTTGTCCATGCTTAAAAATGCAGGGAATTTGGGTTTTGGTCTTATACAATGTTGTGTTTAGTTGAACGCAGATGACTGCCGCCGCTCTTAGAATCGCTTAAACTCAAAAATTCCCCCGGCAATTAAGAGGAAAAAACTGACCAAAAAACTGAAGGGGGAATGTACTGATAAATCTGGCAGCGACAGCTGGAAAAACACAAGCGGGGGCCGGTGGCAACATATGACAGAGTGTGGAGGTGAGGGCGGCAGCCACAGCAGCATGGGGTCAGAAGTGACACAATGACTTTTCTGGAGGGGGCAAAAACGGGAGTGGGCCTCAGAGGGGGACAATGCACAGTGGGGAGGCCCGGGCAGCAGCCACACAGCAGCATGAGGTCAGACAGTGGCACAAAACATTCGGAGGTTAAAAAAACGGGGGCCACAGAATGGAAAAATGAAGAGAGGGAGGGAGGCGGCAGCAGATGGGGTCAACAGTGGAAAATGACATTCTGGAGGTGCAAAAACAGGGGGGCCACAGAGGGGCACAATACACATTGTAGGTCAGGCAGCAGCCACACAGCAGCATGAGGTCAACAGTACCCAAATGACGAGTGTGTAGGTCATGGCACAGCCACAGCGCAGCATGGGGTCCGACAGGGGCACAAGAATTCGGGGTGGAAAAACAGTAGTACCAAAATTCCCAAAAAGGACAGAGTGTGGGGGTGACGTTGGCAGCCTGGGGTCAGCAGGGAAAAATAAATTTCGGGAGGTGGCAAAAATGGATGGCCACAGAGTGGCAAATGCAAGAGGGAGGTGAGGGGTGGCCCATGAGGTCAGCCCTGTGCAAAATGACTTTTTGGAGGTGGCAAAAACAGTAAGGCCCAGAGGGGCACAAGACAGAAAGGGGAGGTGACGGGGGCGCAGCATGAGGCGACGTGGCACAATGACATTCGGGGTGGAAAAACAGGGGTAGGCCAATTTGCACAACGACAAGATGGAGTTCACAGCACTGAGGTCAAGAGTGGCACAATAAACAGTGTGAGGGCACCAGCAGCAGCATGAGGTCAGGCGGGGCACAATGACATTTTGGAGGGGGCAAAAACAGGACGGGCCACAGGGGCACAGACACAGTGTGTAGGTCACGGCAGCACGCATGAGGTCAGAAAAGGGACAATGAAATTCGGGAGGGGGCAAAACGTATGGCCACAGGGGGCACAATGAAGAGAGGGGGAGGTCACAGCAGCAGCAGCATGAGATCAGGGGGGCACAATACACAGTGTTGGGTCACGGCAGCGCACATGAGGTAAAGACAGTGGCAAAATAAATTCTGGGGGGGTGCAAAACTATAGGCCACGAGTGGCACAATGACAGGGGGGGAGGTGACGGCGGCAGAGCCAGCATGAGGTCCAGAGTGGCACAATGTACAGGGGGATGTCAAGGCCCAGCAACGCAGCATGAGTTCATAAAGTGGCACAAGACAGGGTGGAGGGGGGTGGCAAAAACCATCCCTGGTAAAGAGGTTGGGGGCAGAGGAGAAAATGTAACAGAGTGTGGCTCAGGGGGTGGGGCTCAAATAGGGGCTGGGGAGGTATTTTTGAACCCAGACTCATTCTCCAGTTTGGTTAGGCGTCATGGCTGATGTAGTCTGACCCTAAGGCTTTGGTGTGTGGAAATCCTGGCCGATCCACGCCTGTTCATCTTGACAAAGGTCAGTAGTTCCACATTTCCCGGTGGACAAGCGGGTACTCCTTGGGGTCACGATGCCCCCGCCGCAACGAACACCCACTCTGATGCCACAACTACTGGGCCGGCAGGACAGCTTCTCCCTCTGCAAACTCGCCAAGTTGTGGCCACACATCCAGTTTGGATGCCCATTTGTCGCAGCGGAACTTCTAACTGGGGGTGCAGAGTGCTAGTCCATAGTAGGGCCACCACCTGATTGGAAACAGGTCCTGCTCCAGGTCCCTGCTTCTTGCTGCCGTGTCTGCGACTGCCGCTCCTCCTAGCGGGTGAAGGATGCTGCTCATCATGACTCCAGACTTAGGGTTGCCTGCTGATGGGAGCTGGTAATGCTCCTACCCCCCCACCTTCCCCCTCAGCCGCGGCAGTAGTACTTGAGTCGCTGAAAGAACCCCCCGGTCAGACCGTCAGAGGATGGACGATGCCCTGCACATAAGCAGCGGCCAACTGACTAAGGAGATTTCCAATGTAATTTGGAGATTGTCCACCCTGTTAATTGCTGGTGAAAAAGCTCCCATCTTTGGACCGGTAGGGAGGTTAAAAATAGGGTGGAAGAGCCAGAAGTCCTTCCCTCTGGCCCGGATGCTGACTATTCGGCTGTCACTAGGTCCATGGCAAATCAGCATGCTGCGGTCAACTGACAAGTGACTCCGAGGTCTCCCTGCCCCATCTCCACTGATAACCTGCCAACGGTGCTTGCGGGTCATCTGCCTCGTCTTCCTCATCTCCATTTACCTCCTCCACTGCTCCGCTCCTCCTCTTCTTGTCACCGGGTAGAAAAAATCACTCATTTCACCATACAATGCATCTGCTAGCCAATCTCCTCCTCTCCTCCACCAATTTCAGTCCCCACCGACTTCACAAGTGGCCGCGAGAGTGTATTGGCCACATCTCTAGTCCCCCTGCACAGACAGATTTTCAGCATCTATCCAGTGACATTAAGCAGTGGAATGACGTTATTTCTCCCGTAGATCCTGCGACGACAAATAACGTGGGCCTCACTCGAATGGCCCGCAACAAACGGCAGGTGTCAACGCATGACTTGCCACTGCTGACATCAAAGTTACACAGGGGATACTCCTGTCTGCCTGGATCAACAAAAAATCTTTAATGTCCTTTCTCCTGTTCATACATCGTCCAACATGGCAGGCTGAAATTCCACAACGGTGGAAACATCGCATATCATAATAGTGTTGAGGGGAGGCCGTTCTGCTGCAGAAACTCGAGGAGGTGTTCCTGGCTTATTGTAGTAATGGATGAAGTCATGCACAGTTGTCCTTGGCCATTTTCAGAATCTCTGAAGATCGGTGGAAGACTCAGGAACCTTTTTATAACAATTACAACCAGATTTGAACACTGTGCGCCCATGCAGGGCGCATGGAACACCCCTACCTCGGTGCAGCGCGGACATTCCATTTCCTCCCATTTGTCCGTCACCATGGTTCCGATTTGCAGTTGGCGCGAGAAAATCTCACACAGTCTATTTCTTGCTGCATGACACGGAGCAGTTTTCCTTCGCTGTGTGACTTCGTTGTGCGAGGCAACCAGGTGTAGAAAACTGCGTGACAACCACTGTGCCCTACACATGTGGTATGATGGAGCAGTGCATATGGAGGCCTGAGATGGTTGGTGGTGTGGGGAGGAGGAGGCGGACATTGGCGCAGGATCCACAGTTTGAAAACGTGGAGGATAAAGCGCGTCTCCTGTCCAGTTGTTGGTGTGCCTTTGTCATTAAGCGCATACACCCATGGGCCGAAAAGGTACATGTACTAGGTCCCTGACCATAGTTACAGTTTCCAGACGTCCGCACTGCCGTGCACCTTGAACTACCGAAAGCTCAAGGACTGGCCCACCTTCTGTTCTACATATTTATAGAAGTGCTGGTTACTAGCCTTTTTGGAAAAGAAATTACGGCTTGGAACTCTCCATCTCGCATGTGTTTGACGCAGGGCCGTGGTGCCTAACGTTTAGCTCCCTGCCGACGCTTCACTTTCTGCCTTCTGATTCAAAATATACCCAAATTCGGCATCCTCCGTGTCTCAGCAATAACTGCCACACTGCCGAAGTAGTCTCCGATTTTAACCGCCGAACGCATAGTTAGAGCGTACCTGTGCTCTCGCACGAGTGACTACAGTACTTTACTGCCTCAGCGCCTCGCTGAGCCCCTGTGCCGCTACTTTCTTGGACCCCGCGAAGCGGGTTTTTTTACCAATACCCCGAGGCCGCTTGGCTCCCGACCTCACACTGCTGCTATCCTCTGACACACGCCACCCAACCCACTTGCTGCTGTGCCGCCTGCATGTCGCGCAAGCTGACGCCCTCTTCTCCTAACCGATGATGAAGCCCTTTTCCTCACCCGGCTCCCCAAGTGCGGTTCGGCTTACATCATCATCTATTTGTGTATCATCGTCACTGCTGGTCCGCATCACCGGTTCTTGTATGCAGAGGCTGACCCCCTCACAACAAGACCTCCCATGCCACTCTTCACATCTATACTTTGCGCCTACTGCAAGAAGCAGGGGTATATTGGCCCAATTTCTTCGGTGCCGAAGTAGCTGCTGACTGCCCTCCTCAAATTGTTCCATACCTCGCTATTATGTTGGCGCTGAGCCCAGATCCACATAGTAGATCTCGGCTGATGGAACCGGATGGACAGAGGCGGTTTGAGACAGGTGGAGGGCCGCTAACCCGCTCCCGGGCCATGCCAACTAAGGGTTGTGTCTGACGTTCTCCTCACCGACTCTATGCTGGGGTTTAGATTTCATCTGGGGAGGAAGTGATGACCTAGTTAACCAATCAAAAAGAACCAATTGGGTTGCTGACAACACACGGCCGCTAGATGACATCGGCAGTTTGTGGCCTCACCGATTGACACCCCTGCAGCGACTTCCCCTTGCTGTGACTGCGACCTTGGGCCTGCTCCAGGAATGTTTTTGCCTCTGCCACTCGCAGGTGAAGAAACCCTACCACCTCTCTGTCCTGACATACTGTTTTGTTCTAAAAATGTACAGACACTGTTTGATGAAAGATACTGATATATTATAAATAACACCCTGTATTTCTACTCCACATGAACCCACTAAGAGCTGGATAACCCTGGTGTATAAAATTGCGCTCCACCAAATTGGCAGAAAAATTTTCTTTGTATATGCCGTTTTAAAAAACGCTGTGTATTTTACTGAATATAAAAGCACAACATGCTTAATTAACCTTCGTATATGAATTATGCTACAGAATTTTCTTTCTGTGGCAGTAAAAAACAAAGTTTCTTTTACTGGAGTACAACTCAGAAAAGACACTTAATTAACCCTTGGATGTAAATTGCGCAAAAGAATTGAGCAGCCAAAAACTACCAGCTTTGTACGTGTTACATGGCGTGTATTTTACGCTACAGCAACAAGAGAAAAAACTTGTAATTAACCTTCGCTTGTGAATTAAATGCTACAGGTAAAATGTATTTTTGGCGGTGAAAAAAGACGTTTAATTTTGTATACCACAACATCAGAACAACGCTTAAAATAACCCCTGGATGTAAATTGCGCAAAAACATTGAGCAACCAAAAACTTACGATCTGTTTTTTTTTTTTTTTGTAGTGTGTTACAATGCGTGTTTTATTTACGCTACACAACAAAGGAAAACTTGTAATTTATCCTCGCTTGTGAATTATGCGACAGGAAAAAACGTATTTTTTGGGCGGTAAATACACGTTTTCTTTTAGTCACCACAGCAGCATAACAACGCTTATAACCCTGGATGTAAATTGCAGCAAGAATTGAGCAACCAAAAACCTACGAGCTTTTTGTACGTGGTTTACAATGGCGTGTATTTTACTCTACACAACAAAGAAAAAATATGTAATTAACCTTACGCGTGTGAATATGCTACAGGAAAAATGTTTTTGGCGTTGAAAAAGACGGTTTTTTCCTTTAGTCATCACAGCAGCAGAAACAACGCTTACTAACCCCTGATGTAAATTGCGCAAAAGAATGAGCAGGCCAAAAATGAAGTGGTCTTGATTGTAAAAACGCTGTTTCCTTTAAATGAATACAAACCAGGAACAGCTTAGATTACCCTTGGATATTCAATGTGCTGTAGTACAGATACATTAAATGTATATGCAGCTGCAACTGACGCACACTGGACCTTCAGAACCAATTTACCCCACAAAATCAGAAATAGAACGTATAAGAAGAAGCAGTCTCTGAGACAAGCTGAGACATACCCCCCAAAAATTGCTGTATAAAAATGAGTTCTTTAGTATCAGCTATCATAAGCAGCCGCGCGGCAGCACCTTCCCTGATCAGTACAGTGAGAGCGGTATGAGCTCCCAGCGTACGCGCCCGGACTTATATAGTGCGGTGACGTCACAGAATCCCGCCGTCTCTGATGGCTTCATCTCTGCACATGTCATGCAGGCTATGCCCTTCTTCCTCCCAGAGTGCTTTGCCCTTGTAACGCCATGTGCTCGCAGCCATTTTATCAATCAAAAGCACACTAAGTTCACCCGCAGTACCCCAAACTTCGACTTCGTTCCGAAGCGAAGTTTTCCTGAAATGCTAAACGAATTCCACTTCGTTAGAATCAATTCGCCCATCTCTAGCTGCTGCCCTGACTCTTTATTGCTCTATAGAGGGCAGCGGCCACATCTTCCACTCATTTATTCCCACAGTGTGCAGCAGGGTTGGGCTTCCTCTACCAATCCTCTTCCACCTGTGTGGTTATAAGCCTCCTCCTCCCCACACTCTCTGCCCGATCCTTGTTGTTGCATGTTGTGTTGTTAGTGGCTCATGTTGTGCTGTTGTTGCATGTTGTGTTGTGAGTGGCTCATGTTGTGCTGTTGTTACATGTTGTGGTATTGTTGCTGTGTGGTTTCTTATCTTGCTTGTTAGCTGTCCGGTGTGTAAATGCTGTCTTGTTAGTGTCCTTATGGTATTCCCTATATTTGGTTAGTCTCTATGTTGGTCTCCTTGTGTCCTTGTCTGAGTTTCCTTGCCTTGTTCTCTGTCTGTGTTCTTGCCCTGGTCGTGCCTTGGTTCCTTGCCTGAGTTTAGCTTTAGTCCCTGCTTATGTTCTTGGTGTTGTTTCCAGTCTGTCTATGTATTGTTCCTTTGCCTTACGTTTAACCCTCCTGGTTGGCATCCGTTTTGTCCTGTCTTTGTCTGTTTGTACCTGCACATATCTTTACCTAGTCTGCTTTATCTTTGTTCCTATTCTGTTGGTGCCTAGCTTTGGCACTTCTGGCCTGTCTGGTCAGCTGCCACTGCTGGGGACTGCTCTGAGGTCGCACCTGGCGGCTGTTGGGGTAAGCCATCCTTACCATCAAAGGCTCTGTGAAGATGCCCGACGGCCGCTTAGTTATGACCCCTCGGAGCAAGCACGGCAGTGGTCCAGTGGGTCCACTACCTGTTCTAGCCGCTCACCCGTTACAATATACCTGCCTATAACTGCCTATACCTACCTATGGGGGGTAATATACCTGCCTATAACTGCATAAACCTGCTATGGGCGACATATACCTGCCAATATATGCCTATAGGGGGACATATACCTGCCTAAAGGGGATATATACCTGCCTATAACTACCCTTACCTGCTATGGGGGACATATACCTGCCTATACCTGCCTATGGGGGACAATAAACAGCCTATACCTGCCTATGTGGGACATTAAACTGCCTGTACCTGCCTATGGGGAACATTAAACTGTCTAAACCTACCTATGGGGGACATTAAACTGTCTAAACCTACCTATGGGGGATATTAAACTGCCTAAACCTACCTATGGGGGACATTAAACTGCCTATGCCTACATATGGGGGACATTAAACTGCCTATACTTGCCTATGTCATTTTATTGGTATCCATTTTTATTTTTGAAATTTACCAGTAGCCGCTGCATTTTCCACCCTAGTCTTATACTCGAGTCAATCAGTTTTCCCAGTTTTTTGTGGCAAAAGTAGGTGTCTTGGCTTATATCGGGTTGGCTTATACTCGAGTATATATAGCATATCCACAATAGTGCAGTAATATATTGTGCATAGAAATAGGAGATGACAAAAATGGAGCAAACACTAAGAGCCACATGTATGAAAACTGTGTAGGTCTAAAACTCACGTTGTTGCTCATAGCAACCAATCAGAGCACCCCTTTCATTTCTTATAGTGCTCTGGAAAAATGAGAGGGGCGCACTGATTGGTTACTATGGGCAACAAAGTGAGTTTTAGACCAAGACAGTTTTCATACATGTGGCTCTAAGTTATGGCTGTAGAGTAGCGTCTGTGAGGCTATCTATGCTGGGAAACATCCTTTATATACTTATAGGGCACTCATATTCTATAGTGCTGTACTATTTAGTCCCTGCCCCCATTGGAGGTTTTAGGAGTGTGGGGGAAACCAGAGTACCCAAAGTAAACCCACACAAACATACAAGTTTATAGTCGATACTGCTCTTGATGGAATTTGAACCCAGGCCCCCAGTGCTGCAAAGTAATGGCGCAAACCACTTAGCCTCTGTGCTGTAAAACAAACCTCTTGATGTTGCATAAGACAAAAGCAACTAAGTTGCAATAAAAAGGGATGTTTTCAGACCATATATTAAGGTTTTAATTAGAAGAAAGAGATGATGTTTTATTATTCCTGTGTATCTTATATTTTTTATTAGGTGTTTAGATAGGTTTTTTTGCTCTACAGCCTGTTTAGCTATTCTTTCTCCGCTTTGCAATTGTTTGGCTTGTTGAAGTTCGGGTTAATAGAAAGCTATTTGGATTGAGCTATTGCCTCAGGATAGAAGCTGAAGTGCGATCATCAAGTGTGCTATCATTGGCCCCTTTTGCATTTATAACAGGTGGTGATTTTGTGCTTTTTAGTGTTATGAGTAAAAAATGATGTCTGTTCAAAACGCATAAACACAAATGTGTCACTGCTGCAGAGTTATGCCTGAGAGTGATGAAGAAATAAAGCAGGAGGATTTCTTCCACTAATCGCAATGCTGGATTACACTATGCATTATGGATTGAGATCAGAGTGACGGATATGTACAATATGTTGTATTAAGAGGTTCAGTATATCACAGTGCAGCAGTATTGTGAACTGTCCAGGTTAGCAGTCTTCCAGCATAACAATGTTTTAACCCCTTAGCACACCATGATGTACCTGCATGTACCTAAGGGAATATGGAGCGGGCTCAGGAGCTAAGCTCGCTTCAAACGATGCAGATACCGGCTGTTAAAGGGGTTGTCTCGCTACAAGGATTGATTTTTATATTAAAGATCTTGCAAAAACAAGTCACTTTGCAATATGTATCCATTAACAGTGTCCTACCTATTCCTAGACATCCCCTCTTGTATGGGCTGCATTAGCGCCTCAGGTTGCTATAGCTACAGATCTGTTTGATCTCTCCTGATAGGCTGGCAGCCCTGGTTGCTATAGCTACAGACCTGTCCTATCTCTCCTGATAGGCTGTCAGCCCTGGTTGCTATAGCTACAGACCTATCATATCTCTCCTGATAAGCTGTCAGCACTGGTTGCTATAGCTACAGACCTGGTGTCCTTCTGGTCGTCACTGCCAGCCAGTAAGAGCCTTTAAGCACACCCCCGAATTCAAAAATGAAACAGAGAAAATAGGACTGAGATAAGATGAATCGAGGTAGTGAGACAACCCCTTTAATTACAGTTGGAACCTGATGCTAAGGGTACGTTAACACGGCGTGTTAACCGTTTTTAGATGCGTGTTTGGATCCGTGTTTCGGACCCTAAACTGACCCAAACACGCATCTAACAATGTGCAGTGTGATTTACATTGCTTTCAATGTAAAACAGGTATCGGTGTTCAGACGAGTGATCGCCAATGCGTGTTTACATACGTTTTTCTTATGCATCATTCAGATCCGTTCAAAGAATTGTCATGTCAATCCTTGAGCCGAAAGACGCAGCAGATGCCCTATTTAAAACTATAGGGTGCGATCCTGTTGCAGCCAAAATGAAGCCAAACACGCACCCCTGTGTTGGATGAGTGTTGGATGTGTTTTGGATGCGATTTACACAGCGCATTTGGATACGTTTTTCAGATCCAAAAATGGATCCGACACGCCGTGTGAACATCCCCTAACAACCGCTACTCAGATACCACAGCCAGCACTAACACAGTTGTAAGAAGTTTGGAAGAGGTGCAGCACATGCTTCCAGCAGATATTCACCCTCTCCTCCCTGAAATGAGATGGTGGGGGGGCCATGAACTTACTTCTATTACATTCTGTGACAGTTGGGGCATAAAGCTATGGCTATGTTCACTCGGGGAAATTTCGGCGCACATTTGCGCTCCAATGCGGGTGAGAAGCGCCGAAATTACGGTAATCTCATAGAGAACTATGTATTACGCCTCCTCTCCCCGCTCGTACAATACGATCGCATTGTACGCACGGGTAGTTAAGTGACATATCAATTTCCTGCGGCGCATACGTCATGCATGTCTATGGGGCCGGCGGGCTCTATGTCTACACAGCAATGGTTTATGGTCGGATTTTTGCCAGATTCAGTATTTTGAATCTGCCGAAAATCCAACTGTAACCAATGCCCCATAGACAGCCACAGAAAATCCGAGCTATAATCTACACAACATGGATTTTTTTTATTGTGGGTTTTCTTACTGCAGTCTACAAACAGAGTACTACTACAAATAGTACAAGCAATCACATGTTCATGTCCTCTAGGGAGACTAATGGCCACATGTATGAAAACTGTTGAGGTCTAAAATTCACTTTGTTGCCCATTGCAGCCAATCAAATTGCCCCTTTCATTTCATATAGTGCTCTGGAAAAATTAAAGGGGCACCCTGATTGGTTGCTGTGGGCAACAAAGGGAGTTTTAGACCTCGACAGTTTTCATACATGTGGCCCTAAATGTTACTGCAAAAGAAAAAAAATGCTCAAAATTCCCCTTTCTCTATTTATCAACTAATTAAAAAATACAAAAATTAACATAATTTGTATCGATGTCCATAAAAGCCACATCTAAGACAATATCATCTTATTTATCTCACACAGTGAACAACACAAAACAACAATACCAGAAATGTGTTTTTTGGGTCATTTCGCCTTCCATAAAAAATGAAAATCAGTGACAGACACTCCAAACTGATAACAATAAAAAATAGAGTTTGCAAAAATGAGCCATCACACAGCTCCTACGGCATGAAAAAAAATTTAGCGTTCATGGAAAATAGTCTGTCTTTTTTTACTTAGGTTTTTAATTAAAAACAAAAATTGGCATCGCTGGAATCGTACCAACCCACAGAATAAAGATAGCGTGTCAGTTATTTTTCTTGGTGAACTATTTTTTTCTCCAGTTCCATCCCACAAAGAATTTTTGGGCTTCCCAAATACAGTATATGGTCCATGAAATGGTCCCATTAAAAAAATACCACACATAATGCAAAAAACAAGCCATCATACAGCTGACAGAAAAAACAAAAAGTTATGTTTCTTAAAGGACGAGGATAAAAAAAACTAAAACCTTAAAATGGTGCGGTCCTTAAGGGGTTAAGAAAAAAAATCCAGCTTCTTTCTGCACGGGACATTTGTTTAATGTAATTTCCTCCTGTCCAATTTGGCGTTAATATTTCAATTCCACTTAACCATGAGTTTATAGATTGCCCTCCATGCCTTGCTGGATTGTGCCTAGATAATGGATGGTCCTCATGTTTGCTGGGTATGTTGTACGTATGTTGTCTAATCAGGCATTTCATGCAATAAATCACCCCCTGTGCTGGGCACATCATGTGATTAATCTAAACACTAAAGGCTTAAACAATAAAATAGAACTCAGTGAACAACATATGCTGTACATTGAGCTGTTGTATAGTCTGACTGTGCTAGGATAGGTAGCGATACCTCTGCATTTTAATCTACTTAAGGGGGTTGTCCAGTTTAATAAAATTATATCTTTTCAAGGCCAGACTGGAAACAAATAGAAAACATAGAATAAATGTGATTGTCACGGGTGGGCCCGAGACCCCCGTCCCGGGTCGCGGGCACACCCGTGGTCCCTGCACGAGTGGCACCGCCGCCCGCATGTCGGGCGGTGGGCACGCTTCCCCGGCCGGCCGGCCACCTTCTTACTTACCCGGCCGCGCTCCTGTCTCTGCTCCAGCCTCCCGGCACCGCGCGTTCCCGACATCTAAGGCGCGCGTGCCCTGGCTCTGTGGAATTTAAAGGGCCAGTGCACCGGTAATTGGCTATTGCCGGTCACTGCCCTTATTTAAGCCTGTCCCTTCCTGGGGCTGTTGCCGGATCTTTAGTGCCATTTAGCTCACTGAGAAAGCGTTCCAAACCTTGTTCTAACTTACCGTGTACCGTACCATTAGCTTCCGTTCCTCGACCAATCATCATGCCGCCTGTACTGACATACTGCCTGTCAACGACCACGAACCATGTCCTCCTGCCCTGACCTTCTGCCGGTCCCTGACTATGAGCCTGCCAGACGATTCTGCACCACGATATACTTTGGCTGGCACCGCAAGCAACTCACGTCAGGGGTAACGACCTGGTAGACTCCCGCCGCAGCAAGTCCATCCCGCTTTGCGGCGGGCTCTGGTGAAAACCGGGACCTACTTAGATTCCTTTCCCTGGCGTGACTTATGCCATCGCTTGCGGCGGTCCAGTGGATCCACTTCTACATCTGGGTACGTGACAGTGATACCTCCTGTTCTCCCACTACTGTAGCTCTAGGTCTCATAGGGATCCTCTCCTCTTCACTTCCAGGTTCAGACACATAGCAGAGGCTCCCTGGGATCCACTCCTCTTCACTTCCAGGTTCTTGTCCAAACACATCGGAGAGGCTCTCGGATCCACTCCTCTTCACTTCCAGGTTCTTGTCCAGACACATAGGAGAGGCTCCCGGGATCCACTCCTCTTCATTTCCGGGTTCTTGCCCAGACACATAGGAGAGGCTCCCTGGGATCCTTTACTCTTCACTTCCGGGTTCTTGCCCAGACACATAGGTGAGGCTCCCTGGGATCCTCCCTCTTCATTTCCAGGTTCTTGTCCAGACACATAGGAGAGGCTCCCTGGGATCCTCCCTCTTCATTTCCAGGTTCTTATCCAGACACATAGGAGAGGCTCCCTGGGATCCACTCCTCTTCACTTCCAGGTTCTTGTCCAGACACATAGGAGAGGATCCCAGGGAGCCTCTCCTCTTCATTTCCAGGTTCAGACACATAGCAGAGGCTCCCTGGGATCCACGCCTCTTCACTTCCAGGTTCTTGTCCAAACACATCGGAGAGGCTCCCTGGGATCCACTTCTCTTTACTTCCGGATTCTTGGAAGAAATACAGAAGAGACAGAAACCCAATAATGAAAAGGAGTAGCTCCCGCGGAGCCTCTCCTCTGTGTTGGGTGGAGAACCCGGAAGTGAAAAAGACTGGATTCTGGGACGTGGAACCGGAAGGAAAGTATCACTTATATTTCTATTTTCCCTACCCTGGTCCCAATTAACTATATATATATATATATATTATTTTTTTTTTTTTTTTTTTAAGTGGACAACTCCTTTAAGGAACAACAGCCAGAGGAGCACCATAATCTCAAAAATGTAAACCAGGGGTGTCAAACTCAAATACACAGAAGGCAAAAATTAAAAACTTGTAAAAAAGTTACAGGCAAACCTTGATGTTTAACCCCTTCCCGACAATGGATGTACCCATACTTCCTAGCGGGGAGTGACTTCCCGCAAATGGGCGCTAGGGTATGTCCTAGACATCATGCAGGCTCTCAAGCGGGGCCCGCATGATCACAACATGGGATCAGCTCTGGCCGCAGGCATTAATTATTTAGGTGCTGCAATCACTTGCGACCGTGGCAGCTAAGCGAAAGACAGAGGGAGGGAGCTCACATAAAACGGAATAAAAGCCGATCAAAAACTCATATAAATGCCAAAGTGGTATCAATAAAAATGTCAGTTCATCCCATAAAACGAACATGTCTGCCCCTACCTTCTGTCTCTTTCCCCCTTCCTTGTAGATTGTAAGCTTTCGCGGGCAGGGCCCTCTCTCCCTCTGTACCTGTTGTTAGTCAGAGATTGTCACTACTGTAAATGTTTGACTTATGTTATGTATGTAACCCCCTGCATGTACAGCGCCATGGAATTAATGGCGCTATAAAATAAATAATAATAATAATAATAATAATAATAATAATAATAATAAAAAATAACCCTTAGGGCTTGTTCACACAACGTTTTGGATGCGTTTTGGATGCGTTTTACGGATCCGTTTTTAACCTGGCATCCAAAAAGCGGATCCAGAAAACGCAACAGCTGATCCTTTTTTGGATGCGTATTGGATGCGTTTTGCATGCGTTTTACGGATCCGTTTTTTGGATCCGTTTTTTCAATACTTTATTTAAATCAACCTATCAAACTGAAATTTAAATATAATATAACCTATCATTGACCAAGAAAAAACCCTTTTTTTACCTAGTGTCAATCAACTGTACATACACCTATGATTTTAGAACCCGCCCCCCTATTTTTTTTTTTTAAATCAACCAATAGTTTTCAAACCCACCCCATGTAAATTAATTAATAACAATCATTTATAAACTAAATATTTATAAACTAAATATATATTTAGTATACATATATATATTTATATAAATATACATTTATATACTATTAAATACATTTATAATATTATATACATTTATTATATATATATACATACTCTACAAAAGTATATATAAATATATATATATATATATATATATATATAAATATACTATTTATAATATATATTAATTTTATACATTTTATATAAATATATATTTATATACATTTACTGTATATAACCCAAACATAAATATTCAAATTTTATATTTAATTTAAATCCAATGTCTTTTACGGATGCGTTTTTGGCATCGAAAACGGATCCAAAACGCACCCAAATGTATGCTGCGCTTTTGGATCCGCTTTCAGGATGCCAAAAACGCACTCCATTATTTCCTATGGGATTTCTCTTGCGTAAAACGCAAGAAGAATTGACATGTCAATTCTTAAAATGGATCCGAAAAGCGGATCGCGAAAAGCGCATCGGCGATCACTCGTGTGAACAGCGATGCGCTTTTGCCATTGAAAGCAATGTTAATCACACTGACAATTGTTAGATCCGTTTGCGGATCCGTAAAACGGATCCGTAAAACGGATCACAAAAACGTCGTGTGAACAAGCCCTTACACAGCTCTGAATATGGAAAAATAAAAAAGTTATGGCTGTCAGAAAATAGTGATGCATAAATTTGCACAATAAAAACACTTTTGTAAGCGCTTCAATAAATAAAAAGTAATTGTATCGACCCACATAGTAAAATGGTGAGCACTGTTAAAAATGAAAGTAAAAAACTAGGATTGCAGTATTTTCTTCACCCTGCCATCCAAAACTGATTTAAAAGCGATCAAAAAGTATTGTTCGCCCAAAAATTATACCAATAAAAATGTCAACTCATCCCACAAGCCACTATACAATTCTGTATTCATAAAAACAAATAAGTTGTTTTCCTTTTTGAATAAAAGTGTTTTTATTGTGTAAAAGCAGTAAACCATAAAAAAAATTTAAAATTAAGGATCTTTTAAATCATAATTGGCCTGCTGAGTAAAGCTAGGATGTCATTTATACCACACGGTGACCGCTGTACAAAATATAAAACACTACCACTGCTGTATTTTGTTCATCCTGCCTCACAAAAACCTTGATAAAAAGTGTCAAAGCTTCAAATGAACCCCATAATGGTACCAATAAAAACGCCAACTCATCCCACAAAAAACAAGCACATAATGAGCTTAGTATACAGAAAAAAAAAAGTTGTGGCTCTCAGACTATACTGCAAATTTTTATGAACGCATTTCTTTTGTTTAAAAGTAATAAAACATTAAAAACGATATAAAATGTATACCCTTGTAATTGTACCGACCGCATAGTAAAGTTATCCTGTCATTTACACTGCACGGTGAACGCTGCAAAAATGAAGCCCTAAAAACAATGGGGAAACTGCGTTCCTCCCTATCCCTATGGCCCAATGCTAAAAAGGCACAACTGTATGCCCAAAATGCACAATACACCCCTAGATAAGATCCATGAGGGTTGTTGAATCCAAAATGAGGTAACTACTGAAAGATTTCACCTCTTCTAGACCTTTGGGGGCTTTTTTAAATAAGACATGGCACCCACCAAAATCTGTGTTCCAAATAGCGCTCCCTCCCTTGTGCGCCCTGCCATGCACCAAAACAGCAGTTTACATCAACTTATAGGGTATTGCCGAACTTGGAAGAAATTGTGTAACTTACTTTTTACTCAAAATTCCTTGTAAAAATGAAACACTTTCAGCTAAAATTGCATATTGTTGGAAAAAAATTCATTTTCGCAGCCTAACCTAAAAAAGTTTGTGAAAAATTTGTGAAACACCTGTGGGGTCGACATACTCACTGCACCCCTGGATATATTCCTTAAGAGGTGTTGTTTCCAATATGCGGTCTTCTTAGGGGTGTTTTTTAAAGTTTTTGCACCTTAGGGTGTCCACAAACCTGTAATGGCCCTAAAGAAAATCATATTGAAAATGAGACCTCAAAGTCTTGTAGGTGCTCCTCTGAAGTGGTGGTTGAGCCAAACAGCAAACTAGGGCCACATATGGGATATCTCTAAAAACGACAGAATTGGGTGAATCAATGTTACATTGCATTTCCCTGGTCACATCTACCGTGTTCCAGTGAATAATAAAATTTGAAAATCTGCAAGAAAGTGAAATTTAGAAATTTCACATCACTTTGCTTTAATTTCTGTGAAACACCTAATAAGTTAATAAACATCCTACATGCTGTTTTCCATATGCTATTTAAGGGGTGTAGTTTCTTAGATGGAGTCTAGATGGGGTATCTAACAGACAGGCCCCTCAAAGCCATATCAGAACTGGAGTATTCCATAAAAAAAAAAATCAATGTTGCAAAATTTCTTGAAAATGTAAAAAATTACTGCTAAATTTCTAAGCCAACTAATGTCATGAAAATGTAAAAAAACATTTAAAAAATTATGCCAACCTACAGTCGACATATGATAGATGCGCAAAAATTGTTGATTATTTTAAAATGGAAAATTTTTCCAAATGTACACAATATTTTGATATTTTTCACAAATAAATAAGGATTGTATGGACAAAAAGGTTTTACTAATTTAAAGCACAATGTGTTATGAGAAAACAGTCTCTGAATCACATGGATAGAAAAAAGTATCAAAAAGTTATTCTAACATAAAGTGACGCATGTCAGATTTAAAAAATGGGGCTCTGTCATGGAGCTTAAATCTGGCTTCTGTGGTAGGAGGTTAATGAAAAAAATTTCTACAATTGATGATGTTTTTCTTCTCATCAGATAGAACGATGCACCTTTTCATAAGGAAACAAACAAAGCTTTTGCTTAAACATGGAATCTGGAACAAGCAAAGCTTAAATCAATTTTCTCACCATGCATTTTCACAGAAACACGGCCAGCTTTATACTCACACTTCCTGTTCAGGCTGTGGGCGGTTCTATAGCAGTGACTGACTCATCAGCTCTGCTCTTCCTAGCTATTCCTGTTACAATGACATGACTGCAGGAGGTTTATAAAGTATACTATACAAGACTACATAGCGCTAAAGATTGAGAGCTTTTCATTTAGTTAAAGGGGTTTCCAGGAGTTTAAAGATTTTGTAGAATATTATAAACAGCATTTATATTGGAAAGTAAAGCTATTCCACTACCTTCATGTGTTTCTTTTTTTGTCTCTGTAAAGAAACACTGCAGGTTGCTAGATGGTACTATTGTGGAAGCTGGGTGAAGTAGTAGATATGTGGTGGTATTGTGGGGCAACAGCAGACAACACAATTTCTCTGTGAACTTCAGGCTTTACTCATGGTATTCTCCTTGTGGAGCTGGCGCCTGGTGACACAGGAAATACTCTGTCCACTCACTGGGATCCATTTCTCTTCCAGCAGTCCCCCAACTGCCTCCCTGTATTACTGTGAGTTGTCTGCCTCTCCTTAGTTTCCACTTTGCCTGGGTCTATATCTTCTCTCTGCCTGCTCTATCTCAAGTGCTGCAGTGATTTGAGCTGTTCTTCTCTGCCCCCAGCCTGCCCTGTTTATAACCGGCTTAATAGGCAAGGGGTTTCCCTTTAACTGCTGCTCTCAACTAGAACCAACTATAACATAACCATGACATAACTGCAGAGCTGACAGGCTCTACCTCATAACTGTGCACACAGCTTCTAGCTCCACCCCTGTCAGCTCTCCTGCTTAACCCAGCAGCACTGTCTGCTATCAGCACTAGACTACTATCACAGTATATACATATCCTAAACATGTATACAAATCACTATACAGTATAACACACTTTTATATACATTTGCCTTTCTTTATACCTCCTTATTCATCTATCATAAGAACCACTTTTGCAGTGAAACTTCCTGCTTGTGGGATTGTCCGTAGTTCTCCAGCATCTCTTTCCTACATCTCCCAGACTGCATTGCAATCTAGGACTTCCCTCCACAGTTATCACTGCTACCATTAGTGTGCTAACATTAGTATGTAATCCCCCCAGCTTTGTACTTGCTGTCATGATAATGATAATAGTAAACACCCATGAGTCCTTATGCAACCAGTGTAGAGCTGCAGTCATCATTTTTATGACAACAGTAGAAACCCCCCAGCTCTGAACTATTGTCCTATGCTCCCATTACTGTTTCGAAGTTCTGCCAGCAGGACTTAAAGATAAACAAACAGTTCCCAGTCCCCTCTAACTACTCTAAGGTAATTACTTATATTCACTTTCAAACTAAAGGCTGGCAAAAGTGAATGCAGCCAGATCGTTCTCCACTCAGGTCATGCTCAATAGAGGGGAGTGTTCCTGAGCTGAGCCTGGCTTCATCACACCCACGGAATGTGATGTAACATTCAGTGAGGCCATGTGCACAATGGTTTGCAGAGGATAGGGGAAGTGGAGGACAGAGCTCTTTGCCTGGTTCTGCAAAGCAGGACAGGTACATAAGTTTTAATATGTAAAAAGTAAGAATTACAAAGTTTAATATAATAAAGTTGTGAGTCCTTAAACAAATAAAATGATAGTCTCGGAGAACCCCTTTAAGTAAACCAAGTCCGTTGCTAGAGATAAGAATCTGCACAAGGCAAGTCATCATTTACGGACTGAATGACAGCAGCTTAGAACAATGAGAGATAAGAAAGAGCAGGGAGAGAGGTGGTCGGTAACCAGAGGAACATGTTTGCTCAAAAAAGTGATAAAAATCAAGCAAAATCAACACAACAATGTACTTGGTAATAGTCTTCATTTACCTTTACCTACATGGTAAATGAGCAGGGAGAGACGAACCAGACGAACTTGTTTGCTCAAAAAGGAGATAAAATCAAGCAAAATCAAAACAGCAATGTACTTGTTAATAGTCTTCATTTACCTTTCCCTACATGATAAAAATGTATCATTGTAGTGAGGAAACCCCTCTAATATTATTAACAGGTTGAGTGAGAGCTGTGTAATAACAGCTCCTGGCTTCTCCCTCTTCTCCTCTGTATACTACCCGGCTATTACCCATGGGCCAAATATAAATACACTGCGGGCCACATTTGTCCCATGGGCCTGAGTTTGAGACCCCTGATGTAGACCCTTATTTGGTCTTTGTTTGTAAACCCACCAATACCAGTGCTATCTTTCCTCTTCTACTCTGTACACTACCTGGATATTACACATGGGCCAAATAAAAATACACCGCGGGCCACATTTGTCCCGTGGGCCTGAGTTTGAGACCCCTGATGTAGACACTTGTTTGGTCTTTGTTTGCAAACCCACCAATACCAGTGCTATCTTTCCACTTTTTATATGCTGCCAACATTTTTAATTATCCTATTGAATCACAGCATGTGGAAGGACACTGCAAAATACAGCGGCCAAACTGGAACTAAGAGAGGACTTTACACAGGAGGATCCTCTCAGTGCATCACTTTATACAGTAGATCAGTCGCTTTACCAAAATACAGGTCTCATTCTCTTTATTGCCAGCTCTACGTCATATGTATACTCATATTTGTTTGTGTCTTCATATACTGTGTGTGGGAGGTGTTGGGTGCTGCAGCTGACAGATAAAATAGTAAGAGGCTATAATAACGTTAATAGCAGTGTTGTATTGCTGAAGTTTGTATTCTATAGTGAATGGGCAGGGAGAGCAGTGACTGGCACGAGGTAGAGGCATTGCAGCAACAGCTGGGCAATAAAATCAGCTGGGCTGCTGCTTTTAAGATGGATTGGAAAGAGGAGAGTTTGGAGAGGGAAAGAAAGATTAGTAATGACTTGCACTAATCAAGAGAAAAATGAATCAGAGGACGGACTCTGGATATGTTTTTGAGGTAAGGATTGCATAAGTGTACAAGTGATTGCAACCGCAGGAAGCGAGATCGCACCTGCTGCGCCGCTGTATCTCCAAGGCCACAAGCCCGTAGGCTTCCGACCTAGGAGAAGCCGGGAGCAAAATCCCAGCGTAGGCAGCGTGATGACGTCACGCCACTCATAACAGAATCTAGCTCCTGGAGCCGGCTCCTCGGCGGGGGAGCGCGGAGAGGTCAGTAGCGTTTTTATTTTCTAAGTCAGAGGGGCCACATCTACCTACGGTGGGCTATATACCTACAGGGGGCTGTATACCTACCTACATGGGGCTATATACCTTCATGTGACTGTATACTTATGGGGCGGCTGTGTATCTACCTACAGGGAGCTGTATACCTACCTACAGGGGGGCTGTATACTTACCTACATTGGGCTGTGTACCTACCGGGGGCTATATACCCACCTACAGGGAGCTATATACCTACAGGGGACTGTATACCTACTGTCAGAGGGGCCACATCTACCTACAGGGGGCTGTATACCTACCTACAGGAGGCTGTATGCCTACCTACATGGGCATATATACCTACCTACAGGGGGGCTGTATGCCTACATACAGAGGGCTGTATACCTCCCTAAAGGGGACTGTATGCCTACCTACAGGGGGATATATACCTACCTACAGGGGGCTGTATGCCTACCCACAGGGAACTGTATACCTAAAGGGGGCTATATACCTACTACAGGTGATCTATATACCTACAGGGGGCTGTATAAACCTATCTGCAGAGGACTATATTCCTAAAGGGGGCTGTATACCTACCTACAAGGGGGCTGTATACCTACCTACAGGGGGCTGTGTACCTACCTACAGGGGGCTATATATCTCCAGGGAGCTGTATACCTATTGTCAGAGGGGCCACATCTACCTTCAGGGGGCTGTATGCCTACCTACAGAGGGATATATACCTACCCACAGGGAACTGTATACTAAAAGGGGGCTATATAACTACTACAGGTGATCTATCTACCAACAGTGGGCTGTATAAACCTATCTGCAGAGGGCTATATTCCTACAGGGGGCTGTGTACCTACCTACAGGGGGCTATATACCTCCAGGGGGCTGTATACCTACTGTCAGAGGGGCCACATCTACCTCCAGGGGACTGTATACCTACTGTCAGAGGGGCCACTTCTACAGACAGTGGGCTGTATACCTACCTACAGAGAGCTGTATACCTACCTAGAGGGGGCTGTGTACCTACCTACAGGGGGCTGTATATATACCTACAGATCGCATATATAACTACCTATCTACAGATGATTGAATAACTGCCTACAGGAGGCATATATACCTATCTATGGGCCTGTATATCTAGCTACAGGGAGCATATATACCTATCTACCTACAGGTGGCTACCTTACCTACCTACAGGGGCCTATATACCTACCTGCTGGGGTCTTTATACCTACTTAATAGTGGGTAACATTACTATCTATTTAATTAATTGGGGGCACTCATAACAGAGGTAGGAATTGTTAGCAAAGTGCTGATAAAGTGAGAAGTATAAGATGTTTGTGCGCTAAATCCTGCAGGGATGAGTTATGGTCGGGAGAAGTTGTCATGGTGGTCTTTACTGGATGGAGAAGGAAAGGGAAAAAGAATGACTCATCAGAGAAGATGTCACCTGTGAGTCCCTGGATGTCAGGGGTTATTTCTCTTCTGTGTTGGATCAGTGCTGAAGTCATTGCCATGTGGCGGTGACCTGAGCTAGTGTCTGACCACTGTGTGGTCTCTATATGGCGGTGTTGTAGGTTA
Source organism: Phyllomedusa bahiana (assembly GCA_025379985.1). Lineage (NCBI taxonomy): Eukaryota > Metazoa > Chordata > Amphibia > Anura > Hylidae > Phyllomedusa > Phyllomedusa bahiana. The sequence goes on along the minus strand of JAODAL010044807.1, from coordinate 4,637 downwards.
TACCTGAGCTGGTGTCTGATAACTATGTGGTCTCTAAATAGCGGTGTTGTAGGTTATACCTGAGCTGGTGTCTGACCTCTATGTGGTCTCTATATGGTGGTGTTGTAGGTTATACCTGAGCTGGTGTCTGACCTCTATGTGGTCTCTATATGGTGGTGTTGTAGGTTATATCTGAGCTGGTGTCTGACCTCTATATGGTGGTGTTGTAGGTTATACCTGAGCTGGGGTATGTCCTCTATGTGGGCTCTATATGGTGTAGGTGTATGTTATACCTGAGCTGGTTTATGACCACTATGTGGTCTCTATATGTTGGTGTTGTAGGTTATACTTGATCTGGTGTCTGACCTCTATGTGGTCTCTATTTGGCGGTGTTGTAGGTTATACCTGAGCTGGTGTCTGACCTCTCTGTGGTCTCTATATGGTGGTGTTGTAGGTTATACCTGAGCTGGTGTCTGACCTCTATGTGGTCTCTATATGGTGGTGTTGTAGTTTATTCCTGTGCTGGTGTCTGTCCTGACCTCTATGTGGTCTCTATATGTTGGTGTTGTAGGTTATACTTGAGCTGGTGTCTGACCTCTATGTGGTCTGTATTTGGCGGTGTTGTAGGTTATACCTGAGCTGGTGTCTGACCACTGTGTGGTCTCTATATGGCGGTGTTGTAGGTTATACCTGACCTGGTGTCAGACCACTATGTGGTCTCTATATGGTGGTGTTGTAGGTTATACCTGTGCTGGTGTCTGACCTCTATGTGGTCTCTATATGGCAGTGTTGTAGGTTATACCTGAGCTGGTGTCTGACCTCTATGTGGTCTCTATATGGTGGTGTTGTAGGTTATACCTGAGCTTGTGTCTGACCTCTATGTGGTCTCTATATGGCGGTGTTGTAGGTTATTCCTGAGCTGGTGTCTGACCTCTTGGTGGTCTCTATTATGGTGGTGTTGTAGGTTATACCTGAGTGCTGTCTGACCTCTATGTGGTCTCTATATGGCGGTATTGTAGGTTATACCTGAGCTGGTGTCTGACCACTATGTGGTCTCTATGTGGCGGGGTTGTAGGTTATACCTGAGCTGGTGTCTGACCTCTATGTGGTCTCCATATGGCGGTGTTGTAGGTTATACCTGAGCTGGTGTCTGACCTCTTTGTGGTCTCTATATGGTGGTGTTGTAGGTTATACCTGTGCTGGTGTCTTACCTCTATGTGGTCTCCATATGGTGTTGTAGGTTATACCTGAGCTGGTGTCTGATCTCTATGTGGTCTCTATATGGCGGTGTTGTAGGTTATACCTGAACTGGTGTCTGACCACTGTGTGGTTATAAGCTAATGTATATATTTATTCCTGTGAGTGGTTAGGTTGTTTGGGGGCCCAGAGCACAGCTCTGCCCAAGGGGCCCATTATGCTGTTAAGGTGGCCCTGCTCCTCTTCCTACTTTCTCTGCCCTTTTCATTCTATTTTCCCTCCTCTTTCTCACTCCTTCCCACCTTCCTTCTCTCTCCCTCTATCTCTTTTTTTATGTTAACCAGGTTTCCTATTTCCCTTTCTTCTTTCTCTCCTTCCTCTTCTTTCTTTCTCTGTCCTTTTCCTTCTATTTCCCCCCCTCGGTCTCGTTCTCTCTCGCTCTTTTTCCCCCTTCCTTCTCTCTCCCTTTTTCTAAAGTTAACCAGGTTTCCTTTTTCCACCATTTTCACCTTTGCTAATGATGAGTCTATGTAATAAATCCACATGATTATGCTTTATTATTTTTATAAATTGCGCTCAGAATCATTTATGGCTGACAAGAATTCGCCTGTGAGCCTTAAACTTTGAGATGACACTTTATTTAATGCATAAAACCTCTGCATAAAAAAAAGTCTGAAGCACTTATGTGAAAATGCAAATGATGGAGGATGTGTAACCAGCCATACTGACCTCCGGGGAGAGAGACTTAAGCTTCATTATGCAACATGTAGTTTCAGCCTCACAGGTCACAAGAGGGAAGGTGTAAAAGGTGGAAATGACTTCTGGGGGTTGGTGGTGTCCCACAATGATCCGTTGTTCTTGTTATCATAGTTCTCCCCCCACCCCCTCATATAGTTTATGTGTAATTAGGAAAACTTAGACAAAATTTTCCGTTCTGCACATCAGAGATATGTTAAAGACACGTATGCTAATTGCCTCTTCAGTATTCTCTAGATCCAAAAAGATTTAGGATTTTTTTCCCATTTTTTTTAAGGAAGCATGAAAATAGAAGATTTAAAATTACCAATGTCACAAAGATACACTTCTATCTTCAAGTTAACAGAACCGCACAATTCATTAGAGATGAACTTAGTGAGATTAATGAGACTTTGGGTGCAAATCATTAATAGCATGGAATAAATCTACTAAAAAATCTGACACTTCCATGAATCAGTGAAAAAATGTAAATGAAGAAAAGACAAAATCCTGCACTGAGCTTCATTTACCGTATATACCCGAGTATAAGCCAAGTTTTTGAACACAAAAAACGTGCTGAAAAAGCCGTCCTCGGCTTAGGCTATGTTCACACGGCTTATTGCGGCGCATGCGCGGCGCGATACAACGTGTGTTTTGGAACCACGCGCTAATCAGCACGTAATTCCAAAGCACGGAGGGTCAGCACCCGGACGGCCCCATTGACAGGCATTGTCAGCGGTGCATAAGCACCGCTAACAATTGACATGTTACTTCTCTCCCCGGGCTTACAATACGATTGTATTGTATGAGCGGGGAGAGGAGGCGAAATCCATAGTTCTCTATGAGAGCTATGGATTAATGTAATTGTGTTGCGCAATACGCGGAAATATAAGCCTGTGAACATACCCTTATACATGAGTCACTGTCGTCTGGGCCCCTGCCATGGCCCGGTCACCAACGGCGGTCTTTTCAGCTGTATGCGACTCCTCTGGGATACTTTTATGGTCTTGTGGCTTTGGTACGTACAGGCAGTCCCCGGAACGACATAGAGACTGTAGGTTTGTTCTTAAGCTGAATTTGTATGTAAGTCGGAACAGATATATGTATTAAATGTAACTCCAGCACAAATTTTTTTTTTACGTTTTTTGGGTAGTATAGGGAGGGTTTTTACATTTGTTTTGCTGTCTGTGCCTTTGTTAAAAAGAATTTCACCTTATTTTCACCTCATGTGCTGCTGTGGCATGCTGGAACTTGTCGTTCCACAGCTACTATCTGCTGTGGAACAGGGAACTATAAGTGCCAGCATGCCCCATAATTCTCCGTTTGTAACTAGGGGAGAGATGTAAGTCGGAACGGTGTAAGTCGGTGACTGCCTGTATTTGTCTGATGACTTTACAGTTGACTGAATAACGCCTTGTCTAGGGTTGTCTATTTTTTTATTTTTTTAATAGCATACTGCTGCTCAATAAAAAAAAAAAAAAATAACTCACTTCTCCCTTCACCTCCGTTCCAGCGGTGCACTGTCTTCACCTGCCATCGATCTTTTGTTTTTTACTTTCTCCTTCCAGACAGCAATGTTACTGCTGCAGCCACTGACTGGCAGCAGCGGTCACGTCCCCCTGTGCTATTTTTTACGTCTCAATGACAGGCACCACCACGGAAACCCAACAGACTCATTGTAGTTCATAAGGGCTTTTGGGCGCCATGGGTGTCCGTTATGAAATGGATCCAGAGCTTCCGTTTTCACCTCTGCACCGGAAGTTCCAAATGGAACCCCAGACACAGATGTGAACCAAGCCTTAGGCAATGTCTACACTGCCATTAAAGGGGTTGTCTCACTACAGGGATTGCTGCTTTTTATGTTAAAGATCTTGCAGAAACAAGGCACATTTGCAATATGTGTCCATTACCAGTGTCCTACCTATTCCTAGATATCCCCTCTTGTATGGGCTGCATCAGCTCCTCAGGTCACTATAGCTACAGACTTTCTCCTGACAGGCTGCCAGCACTGGTTGCTGTGGCTACAGTCCTTTTTGATCTCTCCTGATCGGCTGCCAGCGCTGGTTGCTATAGCTACAGACCTTTTTGATCTCTCCTGATAGGCTGCCAGCGCTGGTTGCTATAGCTACAGACCTGTTTGATCTCTCCTGATAGGCTGCCAGCGCTGGTTGCTATAGCTACAGACCTTTTTTAATCTCTCCTGATAGGATGCCAGTGCTGGTTGCTATAGCTACAGACCTTTTTGATCTCTCCTGATAGACTGCCAGCGCTGGTCGCTATGGCTACAGACCCGGCGCCCTCAGCAGCTCATCACTGCAGGCCAGTAGTAGCCAGTAAAGCCAGTAAACCTGCCCCTGAATTCAAAAATCAAACTGAGAAGACAGGACTGAGGTAAGATGGATCGATGTAGTGAGACAACCCCTTTAAATGCGATCGTATTTTTGACGGTTTTAGGATTCTAAAACCACTGAAAATACAATTGTTCATGCAGCCCTATAGACTTTAACCCCTTACCGCCGCAGCTAGTTTTGGCCTCTCTGACAGAGCCCCATTTTTTAAATTTGACATATGTCACTTTATGTGAGAATAACTTTTTGACACTTTAACCTATCCATGTGATTTAGAGATTGTTTTCTCGTGACACATTTTCAAATTATGCAACATGTTGTATAATACGCCGGGGCTTTTAGTTTTTTGCTGTCTTCCCATACAATCAATTGTATGAG
>JAODAL010044806.1:0-32527 GCA_025379985.1 Phyllomedusa bahiana | reverse complement strand
ATACAACGGCGGGCGCCTCTTATCTAACCGGGGGGCCCTCTATTCTTACAGGCGGCGCCCCTATATCTACACGGCGGAGCCTTTTATATCTATACACGGCGGACGCCTCTATATCTATACACGGCGGACGCCTCTATATCTATACACGGCGGACTCCTCTATATCTATACACGGCGGACTCCTCTATATCTATACACGGCGGTCGCCTCTATATCTATACACGGCGGTCTCCTCTATATCTATACACGGCGGACACCTCTATATCTATACACGGCGGGCGCCTCTATACACGGCGGACCACTCTATATCTATACACGGCGGGTGCCTCTATACACCGCGGACACCTCTATATCTATACACGGCGGGCGCCTCTATACACGGCGGACACCTCTATACACGGCGGGCGCCTCTATACACGGCGGGCGCCTCTATACACGGGGGGCGCCTCTATATCTATCCCAGGGGCGGGCGCCTCTATACACGGCGGGCGCCTCTATATTATACACGGCGGGGGGCCTCTATACACGGCGGACACCTCTATATCTATACACGGCGGGCGCCTCTATACACAGCGGACACCTCTATATCTATACCGGCGGGGCCTCTATACACGGCGGACACCTCTATATCTATACTCGGCGGGCGCCTCTATACACGGCGGACACCTCTATATCTATACACGGCGGGCGCCTCTATACACGGCGGACACCTCTATATCTATACACGGCGGGCGCCTCTATAGCCGTCGGCCACCGCGAGATCTATACACGGCGGGCGCCTCTATACACGGCGGACACCTCTATCTCTATACACGGCGGGCGCCTCTATACACGGCGGACACCTCTATATCTATACACGGCGGGCGCCTTATACACGGCGGACACCCTATATCTATACACGGCGGGCGCCTCTAAAACACGGCGGACACCTCTATATCTATACCACGGCGGGGCGCCTCTATACACGGCGGACACCTCTATATCTAAACACGGCGGGCGCCTCTAAAACACGGCGACACCTCTATATCTATACACGGCGGGCGCCTCTATACACGGCGGCCCACCTCTATATCAACACGGCGGGCGCCTCTATACACGGCGGACACCTTTTATATCTATACACGGCGGGCGCCTCTATACAGGGCGACACCTCTATATCTATACACGGCGGACACCCTCTATATCTATAAAACGGCGGACACCTCTATATTATACACGGCGGGCGCCTCTATACACGGCGGACACCTCTATATCATACACGGCGGACGCCTCTATACACGGCGGACACCTCTATATCTATACACGGCGGACACCTCTATATCTATACACGGCGGACACCTCTATATCTATACACGGCGGACACCTCTATATCTATACACGGCGGACACCTCTATATCTAAAACACGGCGGGCGCCTCTTACCCGGCGGACACCTCATATCTATACACGGCGGGCGCCTCTATACACGGCGGACACCTCTATATCTATACACGGCGGGCGCCTCTATACACGGCGGACACCTCTAAAGCTGTCCACGGCGGGCGCCTCTAAACACGGCGGACACCTCTATATCTATACACGGCGGGCGCCTCTATACACGGCGGAAACACCTATATATCTATACACGGCGGGCGCCTCTATACACGGCGGACACCTCTATATCTATACACGGCGGGCGCCTCTATACACGGCGGACACCTCTATATCTATACACGGCGGGCGCCTCTATACACGGCGGACACCTCTATATCTATACACGGCGGGCGCCTCTATACACGGCGGACACCTCTATATCTTTTACACGGCGGGCGCCCTTTATACACGGCGGACACCTCTATATCTATACACCGGCGGGCGCCTCTTACACGGCGGACCCCCTCTATATCTAAAACACGGCGGGCGCCTCTATATCTATACACGGCGGCCCACCTCTATATCTATACACGGCGGGCGCCTCTATTCACGGCGGACACCTCTATACTATACACGGCGGGCGCCCCCTATACACGGCGGCCGCCTCTATATCTATACACGGCGGGCGCCTCTATACACAGCGGACACCTCTATATCTATACACGGCGGGCGCCTCTATACACGGCGGGCGCCTCTATACACGGCGGGCGCCTCTATACACGGCGGGCACCTCTATATCAATACACGGCGGGCGCCTCTATAGACGGCGGACACCTCTAACACGGGGGGGCGCCTCTATACCCGGCGGGCGCCTCTATACACGGCGGGCGCCTCTATACACGGCGGGCGCCTCTATACACGGCGGGCGCCTCTATACACGGGGCGCCTCTTTTACCGGCGGGGCGCCTCTATACACGGCGGGCGCCTCTACACACGGCGGGCGCCTCTATCCACGGCGGGCGCCTCTACATCTATACACGGCGGGCGCCTCTATACACGGCGGACGCCTCTATATCTATACACGGCGGGCGCCTCTATATCTATACACGGCGGGCGCCTCTATATCTGTACACGGCGGGCGCCTCTATACACGGCGGGCGACTCAATATCTCTACACGGCGGACACCTCTATATCTATACCGGGGGGGGCGCCTCTATACACGGCGGACACCTCTATATCTATACACGGCGGGCGCCTCTATACACGGCGGGCACCTCTATATCTATACACGGCGGACACCTCTATATCTATACACGGCGGACACCTCTCTATCACTACACGCCGGACACCTCTATCTCTATACACGGCGGACACCTCTATATCTATACACGGGGGGACACCTCTATATCTATACAGGGCGGGCGCCTCTATAACGGCGGACACCTCTATATCTATAACTGGCGGGCGCCTTATAACACGGCGGACCCTCTATATCTATACACGGGGCGCCTCTATACACGGCGGACACCTCTAAATCTATACACGGCGGGCGCCTTATATTATACACGGCGGCGCCTCTATACAGGCGGACACCTTTTATATCTATACACGGCGGGCGCCTCTATACACGGCGGACACCTCTATATCTATACACGGCGGACACCTCTATATCTATACACGGCGGGCGCCTCTATACACGGCGGACCCTCTATATCTATACACGGCGGGCGCCTCTTTTAAACACGGCGGACACCTCTATATCTATACACAGCGGACACCTCTATATCTATACACGGCGGGCGCCTCTATACACGGCGGACACCTCTATATCTATACACGGCGGGCGCCTCTATACACGGCGGACACCTCTATATCTATACACGGCGGGCGCCTCTATACACGGCGGGCGCCTCTATATCTATACACGGCGGGCGCCTCTATAACACGGCGGACACCTCTATATTTTATACACGGCGGGCGCCTCTATACACGGCGGACACCTCTATATCTATACACGGCGGGCGCCTCTATACACCGCGGACACCTCTATATCTATACACGGCGGTCACCTCTATATCTATACACGGCGGGCGCCTCTATACACGGCGGACACCTCTATATCTATACACGGCGGGCGCCTCTATACACGGCGGACACCTCTTATCTATAAAACGGCGGGCGCCTCTAAAACACGGCGGACACCTCTATATCTATACACGGCGGGCGCCTCTATACACGGCGACACCTATATTTTATACACGGCGGGCGCCTCTAAAAACACGGCGGGCGCCTCTATACCGGCGGGCGCCTCTTTTACACGGCGGGCGCCTCTATACACGGCGGGCGCCTCTATATCTATACACGGCGGGCGCCTCTATACACGGCGGGCGCCTCTATACACGGCGGGCGCCTCTATACACGGCGGGCGCCTCTATACACGGCGGGCGCCTCTATACACGGCGGGCGCCTCTATACACGGCGGGCGCCTCCGGCGGGCGCCTCTATACACGGCGGGCGCCTCTATATCTATACAACGGGGGCGCTCTATACACGGCGGGCGCCTCTATAATCTATACACGGCGGGCGCCTCAATATCTATACACGGCGGGCGCCCTATACACGGCGGCGCCTCTATACACGGCGGGGGGCCTCTATATCTATACACGGCGGGCGCCTCTATATCTTTTACACGGCGGGCGCCTCTATATCTATACCGGCGGGCGCCTCTATACACGGCGGGGCCTCTATTTATAAAAACGGCGGGCGCCTTTTATACACGGCGGCGCCCCTTATACAGGGCGGGCCCCTCTATACACGGCGGGCGCCTCTATACACGGCGGGCGCCTCTATACACGGCGGGCGCCTCTATATCTATACACGGCGGGCGCCTCTATATCTATACACGGCGGGCGCCTCTATATCTATACACGGCGGGCGCCTCTATACACGGCGGGCGCCTCTATATCTATACACGGCGGGCGCCTCTATACACGGCGGGCGCCTCTATACCCCGGCGGGCGCCCTCTATACACGGCGGGCGCCTCTATACACGGCGGGCGCCTCTATATCTATACACGGCGGGCGCCTCTATACACCGCGGACCCCTATACATCTATACACGGCGGGCGCCTCTATACACGGCGGCCCGCCTCTATATCTAAAACACGGGGGCCCGCCTCTATACACGGGGGACGCTCTATATCTATACACGGGGGGCGCCTCTATACACGGCGGACGCCTCTATATCTATAAAACGGCGGGCGCCTCTATACACGGCGGGCGCCTCTATACACGGCGGGCGCCTCTATATCTATACACGGCGGGCGCCTCTATATCTATACACGGCGGGCGCCTCTATATCTATACACGGCGGACGCCTCTATATCTATACACGGCGGACGCCTCTATATCTATACACGGCGGACGCCTCTATATCTATACACGGCGGGCGCCTCTATACACGGCGGGGCGCCTCTGTCCGCGGCGGGGCGCCTCTGTCCGCGGCGGGGCGCCGCTCTGTCTATTATATTATGTCTGTTATATTATTACATCTAGAAACGTATCCAGACCCTTCTCCAGAATCCCGGTCACTATAACTTGTTCTATTATTACATCTAGAAATGTATCCAGAACCTTCTCCAGAATCCCTGTCACTATAACTTGTTCTATTATTACATCTAGAAATGTATCCAGACCCTTCTCCAGAATCCCGGTTACTATAACTTGTTATATTATTACATCTAGAAACGCATCCAGACCCTTCTCCAGAATCCCGGTCACTATAACTTGTTATATTATTACATCTAGAAATGTATCCAGACCCTTCTCCAGAATCCCGGTCACTATAACTTGTTATATTACGCTCCAGAAATGTCTCCAGACCCTTCTCCAGAATCCCGGTCACTATAACTTGTTATATTATTACGCTCCAGAAATGTCTCCAGACCCTTCTCCAGAATCCCGGTCGCTATAACTTGTTATATTATTACATCTAGAAACGTATCCAGACCCTTCTCCAGAATCCCGGTCGCTATAACTTGTTATATTATTACATCTAGATACGTACCCCAACCCTCTCCAGATCCCGGTCACTATAACTTGTTATATTATTACATGTAGAAATGCATCCAGACCCTTCTCCAGAATCCTTTGATAAAATGTAAAGTAGTCAGTGCTTGGCTTGTATCAGTGTAAATTTGGTGCCCTCAAAATAACTTTACACAGGCATCGATGTCTAGCAAAAGTAAGGACACCCCTAAGTGACAATGGACAAATTATGCCCAAAGAGTATTTTGTGTGACCCCCCCCCCCCCCCCCCCATGATGACATCACGGAGCTGGTGGATGGTAGAGACCTTGCGCTCCTCCACCTCCAGTTTGAGGAGGCCCCACAGATGCTCCATAGGTTTAGGTCTGGAGATGCTCGGCCAGTCCAGCACCTTCACCCTCATTCTCTTTTTAGCGAGGCAGTGGGGGTCTTGGAGGTGTTTAGGGTCACTGCCCTACGTGTGTGCTTTGCTATGATCGCCTCCCTTTGGGTGTGCACGTATAAGGAGTGAACTTTTTTAGATGTTGAGAACCACAGCAGAGTCACAGGGGACACATTCTGTTGGCAGGAGGGGCTCAGAGGTGTGCACAACCTTTAACTCCTTAATGACCGCGCACCATCTTTTGACGGTGGCCAGTGCGGGTCGTTCGTCTGCAGCGACGTCTTTTGGCGTCGCTGCAGACATCGGAGTTTGCGGCGCCGCAGCTGCGCAGTTATCGGGGCCGTACTACACAGCCCCGATCCCAGAGCATCTCCTGCGAGCACCGGGGAGCGGAGGAAACTTCCGCAACCCGCTGCTTGAACCCTTTGATTGTGGCGGTGCAATACCACAGCGCAATCAAAGGGTTCCCCTGCTCTGTCGGGTGATTGGAACACCCGGTGACCCAATAGAGCCCGGGGAACGGCTGCACAGTCAGCTCTGGGGACCTAGAGTGGCCCCAGAGCTGTCTGTGTACTAAGCCAGTGATCAGGACAGACTGTGTGCTGTCCTAATAACTGCCTGTGTCAAAGTGACAGATTAGAATGTATTAGCATATATGAGTATGCTAATACTTTTTTTTTTTTTTTTTTTTTACACTTAGTAATGTAAGAAAAAAAAAAACAAAAACAGAAAAAGTGTCAGGCTAGGTTCACACGGCTTAACTGCGGGACGTAATTACGTTGTGTAGCCGGGGGCCGGCACTTCGCCGGCCCATAGAGTATCACGGCTATCGGCGCGGATACGCCGCGAGAAAGTGTCATGTCAATTATCTCCCCGCCCGGCGGCTTCGCCGAGCGGGGAGAGGAGACTTAATCCATAGTTCTCTATGAGAACTGTGCATTACCGTAGTTACTGGGACGGATTCAGCCCGTAATTGGCGCACTTCGGCGCGTAATTACGGACTGAATTACGTCCCGCAGATGGCCGTGTGAACATGGCCTAAGAAAAAAGAATAAAAAAAAATAAATAAATAAAAATATTTAGTAAAAAATAATTGTGCATAAATTACACACACAAAAAACCCTACACATATTAGGTATCCACACGACCGTAATAACCTGTAGAATTAATGTAACAAGTTATTAAGTGTGAAATGTGAATGGTGTGTAAAAAAAAAAAAAAAAAATACTGCAGTTATTTATAAGTGAACTTAAACTATTCCCCCATAAGTACAACCTGTCTCGAATAAAACGAGGCCTCATCCAACCGCGTCATTGTAAATAAATAAGTTACAACTGTTGAAACACAAGGAGGCAAAAACTAAAAAATGTTCTGGTCATTAAGTACTTTTCAGGCGTTCGGCTTAAGGGGTTAAAGATTCACTCCAGCTCTTATCAGCATCTTCTCCTAATCTGAACATTTTATTTTAACCTGGGTCCAGTGTGACTGCAGCTCTCACTGTGTATTGTGCATAAGCCGTGATGTAACTGCAGAATTATAAATGCAGCTCTGGATGTGTACAGGGTTTGCTGTAAGCTGCAGCTTTGTCACAGGTGATGTCTTCTCTTTTCTAGTGAGACAGCGAGAGATATGGGCCACCTAAAACTGCGCCTCCTCTGGCGGTTACTGGTATTACTAATCCTAGCTCTGAAGATCCTCTCGGCGGCCGACTTTGACCCCTACCGTGTTCTGGGCGTGAGCCGGACGGCGAGCCAGGCGGACATTAAGAAAGCCTACAAGAAGCTGGCCCGAGAGTGGTAGGTGCAGCCGACGTGACCATGAATGAGTAGAACTGCAGAATATTGCCACCGCCTTCACGTCTACAATGATCTTCTATTGATCCGGTGTTTGGCGCCGTTATGTGTCCCAGTTGTGGCTGCTTGCACCCCCCCATAGACTCTAATAGCATGTTGTGATCTCCCATAGAGGAGAATAGAGAACACAGCGCTCCCCTGTACTGGAAACTCCCATAGAACAGAATGGAGAACACGGCGCTCTCCTGTACTGAGAACTGCCATAGAGGAGAATAGAGAACACGGCGCTCCCCTGTACTGGGAACTCCCATAGAGGAGAATGGAGAACACGGCGCTCCCCTGTACTGGGAACTCCCATAGAGGAGAATGGAGAACACGGCGCTCCCCTGTACTGGGAACTCCCATAGAGGAGAATGGAGAACACGGCGCTCCCCTGTACTGGCAACTCCCATAGAGGAGAATGGAGAACACGGCGCTCCCCTGTACTGGCAACTCCCATAGAGGAGAATGGAGAACACGGCGCTCCCCTGTACTGGGAACTGCCATAGAGAAGAAAGGAGAACACAGCTCTTCCCTGTACTGGGAACTCCCATAGAGGAGAATGGAGAACACGGCGCTCCCCTGTACTGAGAACTCCCATAGAGGAGAATGAAAAACACTGCGCTCCCCTGTACCAGAAACTCCCATAGAGGAGAATGAAAAACACTGCGCTCCCATGTACCAGAAACTCCCATAGAGGAGAATGAAAAACACAGCGCTTCCTGTACCAGGAACTCCCATAGAACAGAATGGAGAACACAGCGCTTCCCTGTACTGGGAACTCCCATAGAGGATAATGGAGAACACAATGCTCCCCTGTACCGGCAACTCCCATAGAACAGAATGGAGAACACAGCGCTCCCCTGTACTAGGAACTCCCATAGAGGAGAATGGAGTACACAGTGCTCCCCTATACTGGGAACTCCTATAGAACAGAATGGAGAACACAGCGCACCCCTGTACCGGGAACTCCCATAGATCAGAATGGAGAACACAGCGCACCCCTGTACCGGGAACTCCAATAGATCAGAATGGAGGACACAGCGCTCCCCTGTACTGGGAACTCCCATAGAACAGAATGGAGGACACAGCGCTCCCCTGTACTGGGAACTCCCATAGAACAGAATGGAGGACACAGCGCTCCCCTGTACTGGGAACTCCCATAGAACAGAATGGAGAACACAGCGCTCCCCTGTACTGGGAACTCCCATAGAACAGAATGGAGAACACAGCGCTCCCCTGTACTGGGAACTCCCATAGAACAGAATGGAGAACACAGCGCTCCCCTGTACTGGGAACTCCCATGGAACAGAATGGAGAACACAGCGCTCCCCTGTACTGGGAACTCCCATGGAACAGAATGGAGAACACAGCGCTCCCCTGTACTGGGAACTCCCATAGAACAGAATGGAGAACACAGCGCTCCCCTGTACTGGGAACTCCCATGGAACAGAATGGAGAACACAGCGCTCCCCTGTACTGGGAACTCCCATAGAACAGAATGGAGAACACAGCGCTCCCCTCTACTGGGAACTCCCATGGAACAGAATGGAGAACACAGCGCTCCACTCTACTGGGAACTCCCATGGAACAGAATGGAGAACACAGTGCTCCACTGTACTGGGAACTGCCATGGAACAGAATGGAGAACACAGCGCTCCCCTCTACTGGGAACTCCCATGGAACAGAATGGAGAACACAGCGCTCCCCTCTACTGGGGAACTCCCATAGAACAGAATGAAGAACAGCGCTCCCCTCTACTGGGAACTCCCATAGAACAGAATGTAGAACACAGCGCTCCCTGTACTGGGAACTCCCATAGATCAGTATGGAGAACACAGCGCTCCCCTCTACTGGAACTCCCTAAAGAACAGAATGGAGAACACAGCGCTCCCTCTACTGGGAAACTCCCATAGAACAGAATGGAGAACACAGCGCTCCCCTGTACTGGGAACTCCCATAGAACAGAATGGAGAACACAGCGCTCCCCTCTACTGGGAACTCCCATAGAACAGAATGGAGAACACAGCGCTCCCCTCTACTGGGAACTCCCATAGAACAGAATGGAGAACACAGCGCTCCCCTCTACTGGGAACTCCCATAGAACAGAATGGAGAACACAGCGCTCCCCTGTACTGGGAACTCCCATAGAAAAGAATGGAGAGAACACAGCGCTCCCCTCTTACTGGAACACCCATAGAACAGAATGGAGAACACAGCGCTCCCCTCTACTGGGAACTCCCATAGAACAGAATGGAGAACACAGCGCTCCCCTCTACTGGGAACTCCCATAGAACAGAATGGAGAACACAGCGCTCCCCTGTACTGGGAACTCCCATAGAACAGAATGGAGAACACAGCGCTCCCCTGTACTGGGAACTCCCATAGAACAGAATGGAGAACACAGCGCTCCCCTGTACTGTGAACTCCCTTAGAACAGAATGGAGAACACAGCGCTCCCCTGTACTGGGGATTCCCATAGACCAGAATGGAGAACACAGCGCTCCCCTCTACTGGCAACTGCCATAGAACAGAATGGAGAGAGTGCACAGTGACCAGATTTCCATTAGTTCCTGAGGTACCTGCCTCCACCTTTGGGCCCCGCACCCATTAGACTTTGGTGGATGCTATCAATATGCCCAAGTCTGGGGGGGAAAACTCCTTTAATCTTTTGAAAATAAGGTGGGGATGATGGTGCAGTTGGCTGATCATCAGGATTGCGTCCTTCACTCCCTGTGACCTCATGTGTCTCCCTTTTTTTCTTGTGTCTTCTCTGCATAGATTTCGGGATTCTAAGGGTTACAATGTGTCCTCTTTGGTAATAACTGTCTCCTTCATTTCAGGCATCCGGATAAGAACAAGAACCCGGGAGCAGAAGACAAATTTATCCAAGTCAGCAAAGCTTATGAGGTGCGGAACTGGATGGGGGGTGGCCACTCTACTATCAGCCCAACAGCCTGTCCTCAGCTCCTCCTGCTCTATAACATGGGGCACAGATCAGATAGCGTGTCCTCAGCTCCTCCTGCTCTATAACATGGAGCCACAGATCAGATAGCATGTCCTCAGCTCCTCCTGCTCTATAACATGGGGCCCACAGATCAGATAGCCTGTCCTCAGCTCCTCCTGCTCTATAACATGGGGCCACAGATCAGATAGCCTGTCCTCAGCTCCTCCTGCTCTATAACATGGGGCCACAGATCAGATAGCATGTCCTCAGCTCCTCCTGCTCTATAACATGGGGCCCGCAGATCAGATAGCGTGTCCTCAGCTCCTCCTGCTCTATAACATGGGACCCGCAGATCAGATAGCGTGTCATCAGCTCCTCCTGCCTCTATAAATGGGGGCCCGCAGATCAGATAGCCTTTTCCTCAGCTCCTCCTGCTCTTATAACATGGGGGCCCGCAGATCAGATAGCATATCCTCAGCTCCTCCTGCTCTATAACATGGGGGCCCGCAGATCAGATAGCATGTCCTCAGCTCCTCTTGCTCTATAACATGGGGGCATGTAGATCAGATAGCCTGTCCTCAGCTCCTCCTGCTCTATAAACATGGGGGCCCGCAGATCAGATAGCCTGTCCTCAGCTCCTCCTGCTCTATAACATGGGGGCCCGCAGATCAGATAGCCTGTCCTCAGCTCCTCCTGCTCTATAACATGGGGGCCCGCAGAGCAGATAGCCTGTCCTCAGCTCCTCCGGCTCTATAACATGGGGCCCGCAGATCCGATAGCCTGTCCTCAGCTCCTCCTGCTCTATAACATGGGGGCCCGCAGATCAGATATCCTGTCCTCAGCTCCTACTTCTCTATAACATGGGGGCCCGCAGATCAGATAGCCTGTCCTCAGCTCCTCCTGCTCTATAACATGGGGGCCCGCAGATCAGATAGCCTGTCCTCAGCTCCTCCTGCTCTATAACATGGGGGCCCGCAGATCGATAGCCTGTCCTCCGCTCGTCCTGCTCTATAACATGGGGGCCCTCAGATCAAATAGCGTGTCCTCAGCTCCTCCTGCTCTATAACATGGGGCCCGCAGATCACATAGCGTGTCCTCAGCTCCTCCTGCTCTATAACATGGGGCCCGCAGATCACATAGCGTGTATAATGTGACGGGTTCCCTTCGGAGTGCTGCCACATGTCGAGATAGCTCTCTTTAAAGTTCATCTTCCGTCCTTTGTTTTTTTAGATTATCTCAAACTACGAGAAGAGGACAAACTACGACCGATCATGAGACTTGGGGGACAACCAGGGCTTCTCCCAGCAGCAGCATCACCACTTCCGTCACTTCCACGACAGCTTCTACTTCGACGAGTCTTTCTTCCACTTCCCCTTTAACTCCGAGCGCCGGGATTCCACGGATGAGAAGTATCTCCTGCAGTTCTCCCACTACATCAATGAGGTTGTCCCCGACAGCTTCCGCAAGCCCTACCTCATCAAGATCACCTCCGACTGGTGCTTCAGCTGCATCCACATCGAGCCTGTGTGGAAGGAGGTGGTGCAGGAGCTGGAGGGGTTAGTTACGCGCTCCCTCGTCTCCTTAAGGGGCTTGTCCACCTTCTTTCCAAACCGTTCCTGGGGCTCCAATAACCCAATGTATACTCCCCTTCCTTCGGTCTCTGGTTGCAGCGCAGCGGTCGTCGGACATTGCGTCACATCTGAACGGGGACGCCGCTGATTGGCTGCTGCAGTCACATGCCTCTGATTTACATCACCGTTCGGAAGTGGACAGCTCTGACTGGTGTAAGCGGAGGCACGGCCAATCGCCGGCTGCAGCGGGAACAGGAGTGTGTGTGTTTTTGTTTTTTTTCTGTATTGGAGCCTCGGGAGCTGTGGTATTGAAAGGAGGTTGACAATCCCTTTAAATCTTGGACTCTCATTTATCCCTCTTTCTTCTTATCTTAAAGGGGTCATCTATTTAAAAAAAATGGCTTTGCTGATTGGAGGAAGGTGAAAAATATATAAGAAAAAGATTAAAACACAGCTGTTATGTTCATGCAACTTATTTTGGGACGGTTTTTCGCCATAATATGCCCCAAAATAAGCTTCAGTGTTTTAAACACATCTCGGTGATTGCAGTGTAAGATACGTGCGGTCTTTCATACAATGCGTATTTGAGGCGCATATTTAAGGACTATTTTTCTTGCATAATTGCTGAGACATTTAGGGCTTGTTCACATGGCGTTTACACTCCGTGTTACAAGCGCATTTAGGATCCGTCTTGGGGTTCGCATACGTATTTCGGTCGCCCCCAAACGGATCTAAACAATTAGCGGTGAGATTCTCACTGTTCGCTATGACGAACACGCAGCGGCGTTCACATGAGATCGCCGCTGCGTTTTTCCAAAGAATTGCATGTCAATCTCTCATGTGAACGCCGCTCCGTGTTCAGCACAGCAAGCAGTGAGAGATCTCACGCTAATCAGATCCGACTAGGGGACCGACATAGCAGGGGGGGGGGGGGGGGGGGGGGGTGGGGGGGGGTGGGGTGTGGGGGGGGGGGGGGGGGGGCGGTACCCCCAAGACGGATCCTAAAAGCGCTTGTAACAGAGTGTAAACGCCATGTGAAGAAGCCCTTACACAGGAAACACATTTTTCACGATATGCTTCCAAAATACTCTAATCAGCGTTTTTGAAGAGTAAACCTCACATTGTAGTATATAGGAGGCCGAAAATCTGCCTCTGAAAATCGACATTGCTTTCTAGCGCAGATTTTAGACGTTGATTCAGCGCTAAAATTTTCAGCGCTGCAAATCGGGCGTGTGAACCTACCCCAAGGGCACGTTCACACAGATTCTGGTGCGGATTCAGTTTTCAAATTTTCCTCCCATTGATTCTGATGGAAAATGCACATTGCAGTTTACACAACGCTGATTTTCCTCAGTGCAGATTTATTTTCAGCGCTGATAAAGAAATGCCTGTCAATCCCCGAGGTGGATTTTAGAGCTGGATCCTTACATGGGATATGTAGACTTAAAAACTTAGTTGTGGATTTTACACTGATGCTGGAGATTGGCTGAGAGACTCTACCTCAAGGGTATGTTCACACGGTGTATTTGTGGGGCGTAATTGCCCTGCAATGTGCCTGATGTATGCGCCACAAGTATATCAAGACCATAGCCCTCATTGAGTGCTAGGATTGCCTGGCGCATTCCTTGGCGCCCATATAAAGAAGTGAGCTGTAACTTCTTCTGTTCACTTACGTACCAGGGAAAGTGTAAGTGAATGGGAGCCGGAGCACTGTTGAAAGTCCGCACTGACCAGGATGTACATTTAACAGCAGGTGTATAGTGCCCGCACAATACTGGCCATATATCCTGTATGAACCCGGCCTAAAGCTGCCCACATTCCAGCGCTGCTGTTGCTCCCTGCCAGCGACTACATGGTTCTCAGTCACATGACGCTGCAGCCAATCGCCGGCCTCACTGGTCATGTGTCGTCCGTGCAGGCGGAGACTGCTGATTGGCTGCGATTATTAGGCGATGTCACATGATGTATTACGGCACGTACAGTACACGCCACAATACTTCGTGTCTTTGGGAAGGTCACGCTGATGAGCTGAGCGCGTACTCCTGCCGCGTGGTGGGGGCAACCCGCTGGCCTCATTGACATGCATTACTTGCGGTGCGTATTCGCCGCAAGTAATTGACATGTCGCTTATCTCCCCCGCGGCGTTACAATACGATCGAGATGAGGCGGCGTAATCCCTATGGATTACCGTAATCTTCGCTGCGCATCTCCGCCTGTATTGAGCGCAAATACGCAGCGAAATGAGCGCCGAAATTTCTCTGTAGTGAGCATACCTGACATGTCAGTGGTAGTAGTTGTGGTTTTTTTTCATCCTTACGCCCCCCCCCCCCCCCCCCCGCCTCCCCCTCCTCTCCTGACCAGCTGGGCCACGTTTTTTTTTTTTTTTAAAGTTCACCTCCATGTGTCCGGTCCATGTCCATTGGACGTAATCCTGGGCGTCCTGCAGCCGTACCTCGCCGGAGTCACCATTTCCGCCTCTGTTCGTCCCGTTTCTCACGCAGCTGATGTTCTGTCATTCTAGGTGTCGGCATTGGAGTGGTGCATGCTGGGTACGAGAGGCGGCTGGCTCACCATCTCGGCGCGCATAGCACCCCGTCCATTTTGGGGGTGATTAACGGGAAGATCTCCTTTTTCCACAATGCCGTCTTACGGGAAAATCTCCGACACTTTGTGGAAAGTTTACTGCCAGGGAATCTAGTGGACAAGGTGAGAGTTGCTGCCCGAGGTGCACAGGGTGGTGTGCAGCCGGCACTTCTGAAATAGCCTCATATCCTCCTGTTGTCTCTTCCAGATCAATGATAAAAACTACGTCCGCTTCTTGTCCAGTTGGCAGCAGGAGAATAAGCCCCCACGTCCTCCTGTTCGATCAGATGCCTCCGGTCCCATTGATCTACAAGGTAGGGGCCAGTGATCAGGGGCCACACACTGGTCTGTCTATGTGGTCTCATTCTTGTATGGAATATATGATAACATTAGAGAATGTTGCATCCTTGAAGGGATTGACCCATCTCCTTATGTCGGGTCGTATGATTAGGATGTACCATAGTGTTCTGATCGGCGAGACTGACCTCTGGGACACCCACCTGTCTGGACCCTGTGGCACTTTTTCGCTCCTGACCATCTGCTGTGCAGAGAATTGCATTGAATGCATGGAGCAGATGGCTGGGAGCGGTGCAGGGGCCACCATTTGGGCCGAAACTCCTCTATTTTCCCCCACAAGTTCCATCTGCAGACAGTTCATATTCACACTCTGGATTCACCATTTGTTTCTGTGCAGCTGACTGCATTTGCCTATAAGGATTACCTGTCATTCGGATATGTGGACCTCGGCCAGAGGGAGACGGAGCACATGAGCAGTCAGTACAACATCAACATGTATGCCCCAACCATGCTGGTCTTCAAGGAGCACATTCACAAGCCGGCTGATGTGGTGCAGGTGAGGTCTGGTACTGGGTTATTATGGGGTTGATGGTGGTAAATCATTAAAGAGGTGTTCCCATTTCTCACATTGATAGCATATGTATAGGGCATGCCGTCAGTCTGATAGATGTGGCCCCACCACTGGAACCCACACTTAATCCAGGTTAAGGTTGCCCTCCAAAGTCTCCACACAAGTTAAAGCTGGTTGCGCATGACTTGTCTCTCCGTACTGTCTAATGGGCGTCTGAGTACAAGCCGCACATAGCCCCCAGTACTTAGAAACTCCCATAGAACCGGAATGGAGAACCCTAAAGACTAAGCTCTCCCCTGTAACTAGTGGATATCTCATAGAAAAGAATGGAAAACCCAGCTCTCCTCTGTACTGGTGGAACACCCATAGATGAGAAAGGAGAACACAGAGCGCTCCTCTGTACTGGAGACACCCATAGAGGAGAAATTGAGAACAACAGCCACAGGCCTCTCTGTACTGTGAACTCCCATCGAGGAGAATGGAGAACAAAAAGCGCTCCCTTTGTACTGGGAACTCCCATAGAGGAGAATGGAGAACACGGGGCGCTCCCCTGTACGGGAAGCCCCCATAGGAGAGAATGGAGAACAACGGCGCTCCCCTGTACTTGGGAACTCCCAAAGAGGAGAATGGATGAACACGGCGCTCCCCTGTACTGGTGAGACTCCCATACAGGATAATGGACAACACGGCGCTCCCCTGTACTGGGAACGTCCCATAAGAAATGGAGAACACGGCGCACCCCTGTACTGGTGAACTCCCATTAAGAGATATGAGAACACGGCTCTCCCCTTACTGGGAACTCCCATAAAAGAGAATGGAGAAGACACGGCGCTCCCCTTACAGGAACTCCTTAGAGAAGATGGAGAACACCGGCGTCCCCTGTAACTGGGAACATCCCTTCAGAGTAGAAATGGAGAACAACGCGCGTCCCCGTGTACTGGGTAACTTCCCTTAGATTAGGAATGTTGAACACAGCTCTCTCCCTGTCCTGGTAACATCTCCCTTAGAGGAGGATGTTGAACACGGCGCTCCCCTGTACTGGGGATTCTCATAGAACAGAATGGAGAACACAGCGCTCCTCTGTACTGGGAACTCCCATAGAGGAGAATGGAGAACACAGCGTTCCTCTGTACTGGGAACTCCCATAGAACAGAATGGAGAACACAGCGCTCACATAGAATAAAAGCCCCTATAACTTACACCATTTTTATATTTCCAGGCTCGTGGGATGAAGAAACAAGTGATCGATGACTTCATTTCTACCAACAAGTTCCTGCTGGCGGCCCGGCTGACTAATCAGAAGCTATTTCAGGAGCTGTGTCCTGTCAGGAAATCTCACCGTCAGCGCAAGTAAGCGTCGGCGTTCAGGCCGGGTATCTGGAGCCACAGACGGATATGAGATATGCAATAGGATAAGACGCAGTTCAGACTCCTCGTGGTGTCCGGCTCCTGATTCCCACCCTTCGTTCCCTTCTATTGCAGATATTGTGTGGTCCTGCTGACTGGAGAAGGGGAGCTATTCCAGAAAACATACGAGTCCTTTTTGGCTTTCGCCTCGGCCAATACCAAAGACACCGTTCGATTTGTCCACGTCTTCAAGGAGCGCCAACGAGAGCTGGCGAGCTCGCTGCTGGGGGAGGACATAAAGCCCGGGGTCTCCTCCGTATGTACCGCTGCGCTATAGACATGGTTTACACGGCGCTGGCGCTCGCATAGTGTACGGGTTTATGGCTGAATCTTCTCACTGTAATGTCATTTATACTCCTGGCAGGTGGCCATCTTGGAAAGACGCAACTCGGCGGGCAGAATAGTGTACAAGACCCTGGCCAGCATCTGGAGTGGGAGCGAGGAGAACAAGTTTGCCTTGCTGGACTTCTTAGATCGCTTGAGGAAAGACCCCAGTCTCCTGTCTTCTGAGACCATCCTGTCCGACCTGAATGATGAGCTCGCACCTGTAAGTTTCTATTCATAGGTACACGAACCTTTCTATCCAGCCCCCGCATCAGATTCCTGAAGCCCCTGCATCTGTTAGGCTGTGTCTACACAGCTCTGGTTTTTGGTTAGATTTTCAGCGGATTCAGTATTTGGAGTCCACTGAAATTTCGACCTTAACCAGTGCCCCATAGACCACAATAGAAAATCCGTGCTGTAGTCTTAACAGCACGGATTTTCTGCTGTGGGCTTCTCTAAACTGCCGGCCGTCCGGCAGAAGAGAAACGTGCTATCTTCTGCCGGATTCCCATAGCCTCAATGTACGGGGACGTCGGCAAATCCGACCGCAGATTTTAGTGCAAAACCCGCACCAAAAACCACAGTACCGTAATGTTGGATTTTGGATGCCATTTTAACATTGCTGTGTAGACTAAGGGCCACATGTATGAAACTGTGTTGGTCTAAAACTCACTTTTTTCCCCATAGATTTCTATGGGGAAACAAGTGCGTTTTAGACCAAAACCGTTTCATACATGTGGCTCTTAGTCTTAAGCGTGTCCTGCATCCACACTTGGCTGATGTTTGTACTGAGCAACCCCTATAATTAGGTAATAGGTAGGTGCAAATCTGTTTGTAACCATGCGTCCAGACGGGCAGCTGCTCTGTAAGGTTATGTTTAAACCTCAGATTTTTCCTATCCGAAAAATCCAGTGTGTAATCCTAGACAGAAATCCGAGATGACACTGCAGGTTCCTGCCACACAGTATGACTTTGACGACTTGTTCGGGTCAAATTTGGATGCGGATTAGCCCCATTCTAATGGGGCTGACCCACATCACCCCCGCTGATACGGGATCTAATGAGAGTCTGCTGGAAAGGATGGAGGTGTCCATTCTTCCTCCCTTTTCTTTCTTTTTTTTTTTTTTTTTTGCGCGCACCACAGATATGAAATCATTGGTGTGGCAAATCCGCAGTATGAACTGCAGCGCAGACTGCATAATCAAATAAATGGCCATCACATTGCACAAGGATTTTAATGAGCAATTCAACACAGAGTACTTGCTAATTCCTGTTTAAAATCCAGCATCTCACTTACCCTTACAGGTCTCCTCCTGCCCTAGTGGAAGCTACCGGTGTCTACTTTGTAGGACATCTCTATTTGCAATGTACTCATGCCTGGAGTCATTACTTTGTAGGACACCTCTATCTCAAATGTAATTAAGCCCGGAGTCATACTTAGTAGACACCTCTACTGTAATGTATTTGCCTGGAAGTCAGTGACTTTGTAGGGCATCTACTCTAATCTGCAATGTATCGGACCCTGGAAGTCAGTACTTGTAGGCCATCTCTATCTTCAATTTAATCAGCCCCCGGAGTCCAGTACTTTGGAGGACACCCTCTTCTGCAATGTAATCATGCCCCGAGTCCCGTACAGTTGTAGGACACCTCATCTGCAATGTTATTCACCCCCTGGAGTCGGTACTGTTGTAGGACAACGCTCTATCTGCAAAGTATTCATCCTCACGGAGTCAGTGCTTTCACTGTTGTAGGACACCTCTATCTGCAATGTATTCGCCCCTGAGTCAGTACTTAGTAGACACCTCTTTGTGCAATTATTCAGCATCATCGGAGTCAGTACTTTGTAGACAACCTCTATCCTGCAATGTAGTCATCCCCAGAGTCATACTTTTTTAGGACACCTCTTTCTGCACTGACAGCTGCAGTCTGTTGGCGAGGTCTCTCCAGCTTTGCACATCTAGAGGCTGGAATACATTTTTGCCCCTTCTTCTTGGCAAATGAGCTCAAGCGCAGTCAGATTGGTTGAAGAACATTACATTTATAACTGTTTCTCCCTGTTCATATTGATAATGCTGAATTGGGCCGTATACGACTAAATAGTGCATTTGTCATAAGGGATTCCTATAAAGGGTCTAAACAGCTGTGGATGATTTACCTCTTGTTTCCGTCCTCAGGTGTTTTTCCTGCGCTGGTTCTACACTGCGGTCGATTACTGGTCGGATGTATGGGAGAGCGTTCTACATAATAACTGGTAAGTCTCCCTAGAAGACGGCAAATCCTCCCTGTCGATAGGATGTTTGAAGGGGCCGAGCTGCAGTACAAGGCGCAGCCTCATGTGTAAATGGGTCAGACCCCAGATTGGCCATCAATACCGCGAGTCCCTTCTAACAAGCTATGTAAGGGGTTGTTCAAATCATATTTCTGGTATTCACTTACCTTACAGACCAGGAAAGCTCCCAGGGGGGCTCCATTTTATTCATATATATGCGTCGTTCTATTCTACAGCACTGTCCTTGGTGGGGTTTGATAGTGGGACCCCAGTGCTGCAGGAATGTTTTGTGCAGGGTCTGATCTCCCCTCTCCCTAAATGTCAGAGAATGTAACCCAAACGCTTCTTCCCCACAGGAGGGAGATGATGCCGCTGCTGTCTCTGATTTTCTCAGCGCTCTTCATCCTTTTTGGGACGGTCATAGTTCAGGCATTCAGGTAACTGCGGGTTTTCTCGGACCCGGCCCGTTCTGTGTGGGGTGTATCTCCCTTAGGATCAGGGTTAACCCTTTGTCCATCTCCCACAGCGACTCCAGTGACGAGAGGGATTCTGTTCCATCCGATAAAGAAGAGCCCGGCGACAAGGAGAAGAGCAGCGAGGCCAACTTCACCAAGGAGAACACCAGGTCAGCTGGCGGCAGGGTGTAGCAATGGCCGACTATGGGGGAATCCACCATCGCTGGCGCTCACACTCGGTTTTTCTCAGCAGGGTTCCTAAGAAAGGCTTCGTGGAGGTGACGGAGTTAACAGATGTGAATTATATGAGTAACCTCGTCCGGCTGCGTCCGGGCCACATGAACGTCGTCCTCATCCTCTCCAGCTCCACCAAGGCCAGTCTGCTGCAGAAGTTTGCCCAGGAGGTGTACACGTTTACTGGGTGAGCTCCGTTAGTCACCGTGATTTCTGATGAAAATCTGATTAATACAGCAGTGGGTGTCAGGTCGGTTGCTAGGGGCTCGATGCTTAGCAACCAATCTGACCATCCAAAGCTGCATTGTCTGGGTGAAGTCACATGATCCGGCCCTCCGCTCAGCATGCTATAGTAATCAGATTTTGGAAGTGACTGATGAGGGGTTTGGTGATTCATGACCCCTGCAGTCCAGGCTACTGTTAGTGAGGACCACGGGCGCTCTAAAAATAAGCCTGGAAACTGCGACTCAGAAGCACCGCTGGGCGCTGCAGCTGGCGCCTGCTATTCCAGGGGGTGGGTCTGCCGTCCGCTGGTGGTAGTAGTAATGGTACCTTACGATGTTTGGTGACCCCTAAAGATGAAATACACACAGTGAATGCCAGAAGTTTCATCCACTATATAAAAAGCCCCATCTGGCAGGTTCATCCGGACCTCCTCACTATATACCAAGGCCCCATCTGCAGTTTTCTCCCTCTCACTATATAACTAGACCCCATCTCAGGTATTCCTCCCTCCTCACAATATAAAAACAACCCCATCTGCAGGTTTTCTCTCCCTCCTCACTATATAACAAGCCCCATCTGCAGGTTTCTCCCTCCTCACTATATAACAATCCTCATCTGCAGTTTCTTCCCTCCCCTCTAATACAAGCCCCCCATACTGCAGGTTTCTTTCTCCCTCCCCCGCTATATAAAGCCCCATCTGCAGCTTTCTCCCTCCCCTCTATATAAAGCCCCATCTCAGGTTTTTCTCTCTGACATGGAAATCAGAATAAAACCTATCCCCGTTTTAGGTCATATTAGGAACCAAAACTATTTCTATTTGCCAAAATGTCGAGAATAAAGAGAGGGAGAATTTTAACAACAATTTATACATTCTGTAAAGTCACTGTTTATTCCTCCATTTCATAAGTATTAGGTGGCTTTGCCCTTAAACTGTAGGACTTGGTCAAACGTTCCGGATCCTTCCCAAGCTCTCACAATAGTCTGGTGGGAATTTTGGCCCCTGACAGAACTGGTGTCACTGAGCTTATGTTGGATAGTCTCGCTTGCAAGCACCGCCTTTTCAGCTTTTGTCTCCATAAATTTCCAATAGGATTGAGATCAGGCTTTGTGACGGCCGCTCCAAAACATTGACACTTGTTCTCCTTAAGCCACTTATGTAACCAGTGTGTCAGCAGCGCTTCGGGGCATTGACCATTTGAAGATCCATTCCCCCCAAGCTGTGAACTTCCTGGCCGATGTCCCTTGAGATGTTTGCTTCAGTATTGCCACATAATACTACTTCCTCATGATGCCATCTATTCTGTGAAGTGCACCAGTCTCTCCTGTAGCAAAACAAACCCACAACATGATGCTGCCGCCCCGTGTTTCACGGTTGGGATGGTGTTCTTAGGCTTCCAGGCTCCTCCCTTTTTCCTCCAAACATAACAATGGTCATTATGGCCAAACAGTTTCAATTTAATTCATCAACCAGACAGTTCGTCCAAAATGTCGGTTCTTTGGTTCCTAAATTGTAAATAAACTTTGTGTTCCTAATTGGACCTAAAACGGGGAAGGTTTATTCTGATTCATGTCAGAGAGAAAAACCTGCAGATAGTGGGCTTTATATAGATGGGATATGAGAAAACCACTTCAGAAGGTGCTTTCTATAGAGGTGGAGGAGAAACCGGCAGAAGGGCTTTCTATAGAGGGAGGGAGAAACCTCAGATTGGACTTCAATAGAGGGGGAGGACAAACCTGCAGATGGGGCTTTATATAGAGGGGAGGGAGAAACTGCTGTTTTCAACTGTGTGTGTCTGTATATAGGACTGTGAATTCACTTTTTGACAGCAGCGACTCTGTAATCTGCTATTAGAGACGTTTATGGGTTAGGGGCAAAATTAAATCTGTCGCTGTTTTCGGAGGGGTTTCCAGGGCTAGAAAAACATTGTTGTTTCAATTCAAAGACAGCACCACCTCAGTCACAGGATGAGTCTGGTACTGCAGCTCAGCCCCTTTCCCCTTTGTAGAACCAGAGCTGCAATACCAGGCATGTCCTGAGACAGACTATACACACACATACATCTCTCTATATCGCTATATACACACATACTATAATGTGTCACGGTCTGTAGCGTCGTGGCTTTATGGAGTTGCGCAATGCGTAGCGGGTATTTGTGTGTTTGTAAATAGAGAGATGTGTGTGTGTAAATAGAGAGATGTGGGGGGGCTCGGGGGGGGGGGGGGGGGGGGGTGTGTGTATGTAATATTATATACATATATAATATCTTCCCCACACCTCCTGTCTCCTTCCCTTCTTGTAATTGTAAGCCCTGCTCGGGCAGGTCCACTCTCCCTCTGTCTTGCCAAATGTCATTATCCCTTATCACTGTACTCGTTTGACTTATGTTATGTATGTAACCCCCTCGAATGTACAGCGCCCTGGAAGCAATGGCGCTTTAAAATAAATAATAATAATAATTTATAGCTAGATGTATATAGTCATGCACGTGTATTTTGTGCCACAGGAGCAGCTCCCCCCACGTCTCCTTCCTGAACCTGGACAAGCACCGCGAGTGGCTGGAGTACCTGCTGGAGTTCGCCCAGGACGCGGCCCCCATCGCCTACCAGTACGACGAGCATTTCCTGGAGCGTGACTACACCGGGTACGTGCTCGCCCTCAACGGACACAAAAAATACTTCTGCCTCTTTAAGGCGCAGCCCACGCTGGAGGAGGAGAAGCTCTCGGACGAGGCGGAGCTCTGCCCTCCCAGCGCAGACTCTTTACGGAAAATTTCCCTGGGCTCCGGGGCGGGCCACATCAAAAAGAAATTAAATAAGCTATCTCTGTGGATGGAACGCCTCCTGGAGGGCTCGCTTCAGAGATTCTACATCCCCTCCTGGCCCTCGCTGGACTGACACTACCCCCGGGCGGGCGTTCGATCAAACTGTGAACATTGTAGATGTTTGTCCTGACGTCAGGATCCTCCTCACTGTTACGGCGTCGTCCGATCCTGCAGGGGGAAGCGCGCTTTATGGAAGGCGAGCGCTCCGTACCGACGCTATTGACTGTATCACATACCGCCTGCTTGTGTCTTAAGTTCTCTTCAGCTACATCAGAGCTTTAAGCTGCCTCGAGGCTCCAGGTCCCAAACCTGAACCCTCCTGCCCCCACGACGACGTCCAGCAGCTCATTAACCCTTGATTTTATAAGCCAACCACTAGAGGTCCTTGGCGAGTAACCGCTGCAGCCGCCGTATCCCAGCCCAATGCCCTCAAGGTCAACGTAGCAATAAGGTTCTCCGATGACCCCAGGAACGAGGCGCCACCACCGCTTTGTAGCTCAGATCCTCCTCCTACGTGAAGCGCCGTTACCTGCAGACGTCCGGGGGAGGGATTTTTTTTTTAATTTATTTATTTCGTAAGAAATTTCTAGATGTTTCATAGGATTCTGTCTCCAACATATGGACACTACTGGAATCACGCCTCGCTGCAACAGGGACATTTCTTTGTATCAAGGAACAGTGATCAGATCCGTGGACTTCGTACCTGTTTTTTTTTTTTGTTTTTTTTCTTCTGCTCCCTCCAATTTAAGAATAAAACCATGTTATAGGATTAACCTAACACCTCCTTTACCGTGCGCCTCCGCTGAATGTAGCTCATGGGGGGCACCTACTTTTTGTGGAGTCGGTGACTCGTAAGTTTTTGTCACAACGGAATACACGGCGGCGCCGATACGAGAGACGCAGATCCTTAACCTCTTCAGCGCCGGAGCCTCTGCTCCACAAGTTGGTTGAAATCCCAAACGGTACGAAAAGCCGCCTCGTGCTGCGTTCTGTTCTCCGGTTCTGAGGCGCTCGTCATTTTTTGGCGTTTGAGGCTACTAGAAGTCTCCGGCTGCTTCGCCTTGGACCTGCGCAAAATTTTTTTTTTTTCCTCTTCGCGTATCTCCGCCCCTCATCCCGTCAGGAATCTGTTAACGGATATGAGCAGGGACCTGTGGGGTCACTACGGTCGTTTGGGGGCGGTCCCGTTTCTTACTTCCGTCCTTGTGGCGCATCGCTCTCCGGCCGGTAAGGTCCATGGTCTGAAGAGTCCGCAGATGTCGCATTGCATGATATTTTCCTACAGAAGCGGTTACTCCCTCGCGCCGACATCTTTATTCTTTACAGGAAACAAAAAACCCAAAAATCTAGGAAAATCAACGAGTTGCTGTCCGGACGAGCGGTTTGCACTTTTTTTTTTTTAGAAATGAAATAACTTATTTTAATTAGTTTTTTTTTTTTTTTATATTAATTTAACTTATCGTCATTTGTATATTTTCGTTTTAATATAATTACTGCATTGGAAACTGAAATAAACTATTTTACTGTGTGACGTAGGCGCTGCGTCGTGCTGTGGAGACGGGGACTGGCTCATTGGGACGAATAGTCAGCTGTCCACTGCAACGAATGGAGGGGGGGGGGGGAGGGTCCCAGTGTTTACTCAAACGGGGGTCCCAAGTGCTGCTCGGTGACTGGAACGGTGGTGGAGCATAAACGGTACTGTAGCACTGACAGATAGTGGATCGATGTATTGCGCTTAGACAGGGATTCCTTCTATAATGGGGTTTGTAGCTCAGGCTCTGATTTAAAGTGATTTTGCCCCAATATAATTTCATACCTGTATTTCATACCTATTATATTCAGCTCTGTGGGCTCAGAAGGGGGTGTGTGTGATTCATTTGATTTGCATATCATGTGACCCAGCAGGATGACCTCACCAGGCCTTTCCTCTCTGTAGTGAAAGAAAGGTCTGTTTATGTATAGAACTGTGAGTAGCTACATTGTAGCTCAGAGATAAAATTTTTGCCTCCAGACACAAGGGTCCTCGGTTCAAATCTCTGCAGGAACCAAACCTGTAGATTGTATTTCTCTTTATCAATGCACAGACCTCACTGAGGTTTCTTTTTTTCATTTATTTGCACTGTTTGACTAATTACTAAGGAGTACAGAGGACGGGAGTAGAATGACAGCACCTGGGGTTTGAACACTCAGTAGCTGCCTGAGAGGAGAGGTGATGTCGGAGCATGTGCGGCCAGGACTGAGGAGCTCTCGGCCCTGGTCGTATCCCCTGGAGATGAGCTGTAAACAATGAATCACTAAAGGAGCAGCTAAAACAAAAACGGTCCAGAATAGTTAATAACAATGAATGGAGAAAATGTTTTTCATTTGCAAGGTTCCCACTTCAATTTTACTTTGTGGCAAAACCCCTTTAAGGAGTGCGGGCTCTGTCCAGGGTTCATAAACTCTCCTCCACCCCCTCCCGCCCCCAGGTAGTGTTTTGGGGTATAGTCTCCTCCCTATCAAAGAAATATAAACACTTTTTTTTGCTGCTAAAATTGGGGTTATAAACTCTGTGTCCGGATACGGAATGAAGCCGCTCTTTTTTTCCCCTTCTCCCAGCCTGAACTCCAAGCAAATTATTAAAGGGACACGACCATTTTTTTTTTCATGTATTGACAAGCACTATGCAGCTAGGACCATGGCTATATATAAATTTGACTTTTAAAAGTTCTTTATTTCCATGATTTTCTGGTTTGTCTGATTTTTTTCCCCCCACCCCCTCTCCTCCCCTGTGATATTTGATGGCTGCAGGGAGTGGCTCGTGTGATGGTTCTTCTTCCAGGTCAGCTATAACCTGAGAGGTGTAAGTATTAACAGCAGGAGCTAACAACCGTAAAAAAGCTGGAGAACCCCCAGTGCAAAAAAATAATGAACATTTGAATAAGCAGCAACTGCTTTAAAATGAGATTGGTCTGCTCTGCTGATTCTATCCTTCCATATGCTACTCTTGTCATTGCCCTGTGCATCTAGTTAAAGCTTATGTATCCCAGACCAGAGAGCGATAGTGATCATTACCTATCATTTGTAATTAGTCTACATAGAGATATCAGCATCTGCAGTAAAATGAGGTGTCTGCTCTGCTGTTTCCTTTCCTGTATTGCTCTTGTCATTGCCCTGTAGGTCTAGTTTAAGCTCCTCTATCCCAGGCCAGAGAGCGATAGTGACCATTACCTACCATCTGTAATTAGATTACATAGAAATATCAGCATTTGCAGTAAAATTAGGTGTATGCTCTGCTGTTTCCTTTCCTGTATTGCTCTTGTCATTGCGCTTTGCGTCTAGTTTAAGCTGATCTATTCCTGGCCAGAGAACAATAGAGCAATTGTTAACTGCTATTTGTAATTAGACAACATAGAGATATTCAGCAGCTGCAGTAAAATGAGGAGTCTGCTCTGCTGATTCATGTATTGCTCTGGTCATTGCCCAGTGGGTCTAATTTAAGCTTATCCGTCCCTGGACGTAGAACAGTAGAGTGATCATTACCTACTATTTATAACTAGAATGCATAGAGCTATCCAGATGATTCCTTTCCTCTATTGCTCGTCATTGCCCTGTGGATCTAGGTTAAGCATAACTATCCCTGGCCAGAGAACAATAGATCGATCATTACCTACTATTTCTAATGAGACCATATAGAGATGAGCAGCGTGGGGTGAGAGCAGTCGTCCTGGCCCGTCAGAAGTTTTATCTCTTTATGATCACAGCTACAAAAGATTTCATATTTTAAGTTGAAATTTAAAAAAATTCTGCCTGAAATTTTAAAGAAAAATAGTTTTCTGGGAATATTGGTAACAACAATCCTCCTTTCTGACGGCTGAGTCTCCAGCGATTGTTCTCTACTTCTGGTTTCCTGTAACTTTCCTAAAATCTTTGTGCGGATGCATGTGGGCCGGGGTCCTTGGCAAGGTCTGATCGTTCCAGTGTTACAGGCACCGGCCCTTACGTTTGGGCCCCTCATGGGCGGTTCTTAAAAAGTCGGCCCCCCTGGTCCCTGCCAAAAACTTACAGATTTTTATTATTTTTTTAAATGGTAAATTTCTCGCCAATGTTATTGTGGGACACATCACCTTGGGTATAGAGGCCCTTGCCCTAGGAGGCGGACCGAACGTGTTGGGCCCGCCCCTGTGGCCTATATCCCTCGTGCTGGTCGGTTTTTCAGCCTAGTGCCAGGGGGGGCCCGGTCGCAATTTCCCGGAAGCTTTGGTTATGGGGGAGCCCCGTGGGGTGGGTCACTGCCCCTCCACACAGGGAATGGTGTCCCTGGGCGGGGTTGGCATGAGGCGTCAGCTTTGAGGGCGGCCACCTGGGCTTCGGTCCGTACTTTTTCTAACTTCTACCAAATTCATACCCTGGTCTCGGCCATAAGGGTACTTCAGGCAGCACTGTGCTGAGGCTGGTCACTGCTGAGGAAGTTTTTTTGGTTGCACCCTCTGGGGCTGCTTTTGGGAAAACCCCCAAAAAACCTGGTCCCCAATGACATTGGCAAGAAATGTCCCCCCATAAAATCCTTTTCTCGTCCAATTCATGGGGGGGGACACAGGTGCCTACCGCGTTTTTACTCCATGGAATATGTGTTCTACTTTGCCACCTATCGGCCATGGATCTTGTACCAACTGATCAGCCTGGCGTTCGCAGGAGGGATATAGGCCACCGGGGCGGGCCCAAAACGTTCAGTCCCCCCTAGGGAAAGGGCCCCACCCAAAGGGGCTGTGTCCCCAAGGGAAAAGGATTTTAGGGTGAGTACAAAAATCCAATTTTGATACATACTGGGTCATGTGTGCCAAAATCAGGTGGCCGATGTCTCGTCTCCTCACCGGTGTCAAACCCATCCAGCCCTGACTCCTCTGTTCTTGCGGATGGAGTTACCCTCTAATACATTAATATACCTATTACAGTCCCAGCTCTAAAACCTTATGATGTTCCCGTAGAGAGGAGAGCAGAAGGGGCGGGGCTGTGCACTCTGTGCATGCGGTGCTCCTCCTCCTGAGGATGTGCTGCACCGGGGCGGGGGGCAGCAGGACACGGGGCGGCTGCAGTTCTCGGACCCCGGGACGATTGTGGGTAGAAACCTATTCTGATCCGGACTTGTCGCTCCTGTGATGGCTGGAGGTGACCCCTTTTGGGGTGCTCCATGGTTTTGGGGGGCGGC
The DNA here is from genome assembly GCA_025379985.1 of Phyllomedusa bahiana. Lineage (NCBI taxonomy): Eukaryota > Metazoa > Chordata > Amphibia > Anura > Hylidae > Phyllomedusa > Phyllomedusa bahiana. The sequence continues at coordinate 4,021 of JAODAL010044806.1, read as the reverse complement.
GGGCCACCCCGCTCGACTCCCCTCCTGTCTTGTAGGTTTGGACCCCGGGCAGCGCACACAGCATTTCAAAGAGCAGGTTCGCGGCCGTCAGCGCAGTGTTACCTGGGAAAACACAGAGGTTATGGGTTATAGAAAGGAGCGGGGCCCAGGAGCATGTGCTGCCCCCTGTGGGTACAGTCTGTGTACTGAGCATGTGCTGCCCCTCTGGAGGTTACCCTGCTGCCCCCTGTGGGTACAGTCTGTGTACTGAGCATGTGCTGCCCCTGTGGGTACAGTCTGGGTACTCAGCATGTGCTGCCCCGGTGGAGGTTACTCGGCTGCCCCCGGTGGGGCAGTTGTGTACTGAGTTGTGCTCCCTCTGGGGAGGGTTTCTCGCGCCCCCTGTGGGGAAGTCTATGTATGAGCTGTGCTGCCCTCTGGAGGTTCTTGTGCCCCTGGGGTCGTTGTGTAAGGGGCATGTGTGCCCCCGGAGGTTTCCCCGTGCCCCCTGTGGGTACAGTCTGTGTATGAGCTGTGTGCCCCTTGGAGGTTACTCTGGCTCCTGTGGTACGTCTGTGACTGAGCAGTCTGCCCCTTGGAGGTTTCTTTGCGCTCCCTGTGGGTACGTCTGGTACTGAGATGTGTGCCCTCTGGGGTTTACCTGCTGCCCCCTGTGGGTACAGTCTGTGTACTGAGCATGTGCTGCCCCCTGTGGGTACAGTCTGTGTACTGAGCATGTGCTGCCCCTCCGGAGGTTACCCTGCTGCTCCCTGTGGGTACAGTCTGTGTACTGAGCATGTGCTGCCCCCTGTGGGTATAGTCTATGTTGGTGTGTGCCCTCTGGGGGTTCCCCTGCTTCCTGTGCCCCCTGTGGGTACAGCCCTGTGTATGACATGTGCGCCCCCCCGGAGGTTACTCTGCTGCCCCTGTGGGTTTACAGTCGTGTTGAGCTGTGCTCCCCCCTCTGGAGGTTACCCTGCTGCCCCCTGTGGGTACTTTCTATGTATGGTGTGTGCCCCTTGGGTTAGTCTTTTTATGAGCATGTGCTGCCCCTCTGGAGGTTACCCTGCTGCTCCCTGCTGTTGATGTAGTATGTGTTTGTACGGAGCATGCTCTGCTGCTGTGCATCCTGGGAGATGTAGTGTTTGTGAGTGCCCTGGGTTGCAGTTTCTAATTGCTCCATGATAAACGTCACTCACCTGATTGATCGTAGACTGGAGCCACCTCCACCAGGTCACAGCCCACGAGATTCAGGCCCCGACAGCCTCGGATGATCTCCAGAGCCTGAGAACAGGACGGATATCTGTCAGTGACTGGACGGGGAGAGGTCCGAAATCACTACAGCTTATACTGTGCCACAAAGCATCATGGGCCAGGTTTATTATCTATGAAGAATGTGACCCGGGATGGACCCTTGATCTTCAGCCTCGGCTGCTTTTTAGCTCCACTTCATTAAGTCACAGCTCGGATCAGTGACTCCAGCGCCGCTGCCTTGTCTGATGGAGCCTGAAGCAGCTCCTGGCCTGAGTTATGGGGATAGGTCCCTCCCATGCTTTATACTGTAGCTCTGCTCTATTAGAGAATATGAGTAATGGCTCCAAGTCTACTGCATCGTCTATTGGAGTCTGAAATAGTCTAAGCTCCTCCTCCTCCTGATTGGGGCCCCTCCTCCTTTGTCCCTCCCCATGCTTTATCCTGCAGCTTTGCTCTATTAGAGAACAGGAGTAATGGCTCCAAGTCTGCTGCATTGTCTGTTGGAGTCTGAAATAGTCTAAGCGCCTCCTCCTGTCTGGGGCCCCTCCTTCATCCATCCCCATTCTTTTAAAATGCGCTTGCTCTTTAGAGAATGAGTAAAACTCCAGTTGCGCATCGTCTATTGGGTCTGAAATAGTTTAAAGCCCTTCCTGGTGAGCTCCTCCTCAATTCTGAGGTCCCTCCTATGTCCCTCCCCTTGCTTTATACTGTAGCTCTGTCTATTTAAAAAATTGGTAATAACTCCCGGTCTGCTGCATGTCTTTGGGTCGGGAATGGCTAAGGCCCTTCCTGTCTGGGCCCTTTCATCCCCCCCCCATTTTTATACTGCAGCTCTACTCTATTAGAGAATATGAGTAATGACTCCAGGTCTGCGCTCGTCATTGGGTCGGGTAGGTAAACTCCTCCCCCTGCTGAAGCCCCACTCCTCCATCCCCATGCTTTATACTGCAACTCTGTTCAGATTCGCTGCTGTCTACCCGGACAAGTCCAGCCCCAGTCGCTGCAGGGACAGATGGTTTTCATTATAATAAAATCAGAATGTTATAAACTACAAAGTTACCAGTGAGGGTAATTGTTTTGCATAGACACTGGGGGTGGGGCCACACAATGGGGGAGGAGCCTGGAGAACTGGTTTAAAGGGGTTGTCCAGAATAAAAAAAAATTAAAAAAAAAAAAACAGCGCCACCTGTGGCTGCAGGAAGGCTATGGTATTGCAGCTCTGCCCCATTCACTTTATTAGAGCTGCAGTACCAGGTACAGCCCCCAGACCAGGGTGGTGCTGTCTCTGGTAGCAGGCAGCCCCTTGCTGTGTATAGACCTGGCTCCATAAGTTATTCAGGACTAACGCTACCGTTCCCTTGACCGCGTCCTACCTGGGCTGTCGTCAGGCCCCCAATCTCTGGGGTCCCGGTGCCGGGGGCAAATGCCGGGTCAATTCCATCGATGTCAAAGCTGATGTAGACGGGTTTGTCTCCCATTTGCTGTCTGACTTCTGCCATAAGCGGCACCAGAGACTTGAGCCAGCAATCTTCAGCAAGCACCAGCCGGAAACCCTGCAAGGTAAGGCGAGTCCATTCACTGACAGCAACCACTGATCCTATATCATCTGCTCCAGTCACATGGAAGGCTCGTGTGTCAGCTCTGGATGTGACTAGAGCATAGGTGTCAAACTGTGGCCCTCCAGCTGTTGGGAAACTACAACTCCCATCATGCCTACTGTTATAGATTATACAAATGCATGATGGGAGTTGTAGTTTCCCAATAGCTGGAGGGCCGCAGTTTGACACCCCTGGGCTAGAGCATAGATCATGTCTCCGCCGCCCAAGGCTCCTCTCTCACCTGCTCCCTGGAGAATTTGTAGGGCTCGGGGCCGTAGGAGGAACCACGGATCCCAATCTGCACAACCCGCTGACAGTCCAAGAGCCCCTCATCCACACAGCGCCGGAACGGGGTCCCATGATAGACCTTCTCCCCCAGCGCCTGCTCCCCAGTGTCCGTGTGAGCGTCCACATGGATCAGGCCAACGGGTCCGTGTCTGCAACCAAGAGATACAATGTATCCAGTTCAGACTCCTATTACCTGCGCTGATACATTGTAACAAACTATCAGGAATGAAGAGGTTTGTACTGCTGCATTGTCCAGACTTATACACAGTAACAAACCCTCAGAGCTGTCAGAACAGAAGCAATTTTTTTTTTTTTTTTTTTTTGTTTTTTTGGTGCTGGCATCAAATAATGGTTTCCAAGCAGAGATATTGAAATAGGAGAGGGATGTGACATTAGTCATTCACAACATCAGAGGGGTCACTTACTTTTCAGCCACGGCTTGCAGGATGGGGTAGGTGATGGTGTGGTCTCCACCTGCAGAAGAGAGAACAGAGATCAATGCAGGACTGGGGTCAGAGACTCCTCCCCTGCACCCGCAGCATTACCCATGGTGAGCGGTACACATCCGGCCGCCATGATCTTCTGGTAGGTTTCCCGAATCCTGCGGCAGCTGTCCGGAAGGTTATACAGATTAACGTTGACATCTCCAATATCAGCCACCATCAGAGAGTGGTACGGCGCCGCCCTGGTGGTGACATTATATCTCCGCACCATGCACGATTCAGCTCGGATGTGGCGCGGGCCAAACCTGGTAAATCACAATGATGTTCCGTAACGGGATGCGGTGTATCTGATCATAGGATTAGATACAGCAGCTAAACGGGCAGTATCACAACTGATGCTAGGAATACGCAGGGACTATCATGTATGAAAACCCCGCTGTAAAGGAAACCCCCCTGCCA
>JAODAL010044805.1:0-32528 GCA_025379985.1 Phyllomedusa bahiana | reverse complement strand
CCCCGGGTTGCCCAAAAAATCAGACCATTACATTAGAGGGTCCACTTCTGATGGTTACCCGGCTCTTCCTACTACCCCTGGTGTGTTGGATAATGGGTCAGTGAAAAGGGGGTTTATGTCAACCCCCAATGGCGCCCAAAAAACCCCAAGGGGCAATGTAATAAGGGGACTGTCAGACCCTTTTTACTAACACTGGAATTAAATGGGGAAAAAAAACACTGACATTAAACACAAAAAAATTTATGTAAATAAACAGTACTGAAAAGCAGCTCTCTTAAACTATTTAACTGTAAAAAAAAAAATGGATAGAAAAGGCGATCCAACGTAGTCCACCGAATTTGTAGTCATCCAAAAGGGAACCTGTAAATAAACAGAAATATTGCACTTATACAAATACATAGGCTTGATAATATAATCAGGGTTCAGGAAAGCTGGGTGGCGCCCCATCCTGCACATTTCTCAATGCTGTGTGTCACATGTTTCATCATGGAAAGCGGGGTGTCTCCCCACCCCTACAATTGAAACAATGCTTTTCTAAGATAAGAAAAATGGTGCCCGTCCCCCCCCGCCTCTGAATTTCTTAACCTTTCTCTTTCTGCCCCGTGCCCTGTTCCGACACTCTATCCTCACCCCCCGGGGCTAAGTTCCTTTCCCCCACCCCTTTACCCCCCCACTCAAAACACCCCTCCCCCATTCAAAGCCCCCTTTCCCCCCACCCCCCGAAAAACTCTCCCCTAGCTCTCCTTTTACTCCCACATTTTCCCCACCACCACCCAACTCCAGAGAAATGTGAGCGTAGGCTGCCAGCAGCCCGGATCTTTTAACTTGCTGGAGAGGGGATGGCTTTTTGGCTTTGCTAAAACTCACCCCTCCTCCCCGAAGTGTATGGGGGGGGGGTGGAAATGGGGTCCATTGCTCTGATAGCATATTATGCAGCAGCTGTCAGAACAACATGTCGGTGGCAGTCAGTCTCTTGACATTGCCCTCATGCCACTTGTAATGTAGAAGACCTACTGCAGTCATTCAGCTGTGGCAGGTTCACTGGGAGTGAGGGAGATGCCTACTATTAGCGGGACTCTCCTGCACAATCCAGAAGATTTGGCAGGTATAAGTAGGTAAATGGCTGGGATCAGAGTTTTCTCTGGTCCTGGATGCTAAAAGCAGGTGCTGGCAGTAACTGCTAGCACCTGCCGTATATAGTGTGTGTTCAGACAACTATGTACATCCTTGTTCCCCCTTCTGGTCTTGCATGAGGCGTGCATTGTCCCAGCCCTGCTTTCTGCCTCTATTGATTTTTATTACGCAGGGGGGAATTTTTTCCCACTGCATGTTATGAAATTGATATATAAAATCATGCGGATTCTTGTCTATGTGCATAACCTGTACATAGTACTTTGCAGTTCTCACCCATCACCTTTCTTGTCCACAATATGTCCACATGTTGTTTCCACTTCGTTTAGTTGGTATTGCTTATATAACGGCTATTGCTTACATTACAAGAGGTGTAGTTTAGAGTTCCAGGGCCCCATGTAAAATGTGTAACAGTGCTTCAGCTGCTAACAATCAATACAAAATCCTGTGTATTTTTCTCACTAGGGCTCTCCCTTTCCTATATAATACACTTGGTGTCACAGCAGCAGTCATTCCAATAGTCACAAAGCTTCACATGACGGCTGCGGTACCATTCACTGTAGATCTGTATTTATAAGACAACTAATTCCCTACTCAGAACGAGAGTTGAGAGTTTAAACAGGCATGAATGTAACATTACAAGCAACAATTACAGAGTTTCCTTTGTACATTTGCAGCTATAAACTGAATACTTAAAAAATTACCTTTTGTTGATTTTAGAAAATCTCAGTTTCATTTTAAGCATAATTTTTGGAACAGGGATTGGCACAAGAATCAGGCAGCTCAAGTAAACTAGAAAAGTGCGGTCACTGGAGGATTGTAATTTATTGAGACTTCTTGCCCTACTGTACACTCAGTGCTGCTATTTGAGTGTAATGGATGGAACAGATGTTTGACACTGCTGCACCTCTCCATAACTTCACTTTTCAGAAACAGTTTTACAAGTACTTGCTTGCATTGGTTCCCATTCGGCACAGGAAACTGAGGTCATTCTGAAACATGAGTCTTAGGCAGGGGCCTGAACTCATGTGCATTGCAGCTGGGGCTACATCTTCTAAGCACGTTAGCAATTTATGAAACAGTCATAATTTTCAACTTATGGACAAAGGAATAAAAGTGTTGGCACCATTATTGTAACATTTGTGAGGAGGGGAAATATATAAGCCTAATGCTGGTTATACATATAAAGGCCAGTTTAGGAAAAATTACTTTAAACTTTAATTGTATTAATTGAATTAACTGTTATTGCTCACATGTGTGGTTAAAGCACACTGCATTATGTCATAAAGTCTGACTATTCTGAACAGATGGTTATACAACGTTGACTAGATAATAATTAAACCATTTCCTTAAATATAATATATGACTATTATTATACCTTTTAATATAGTATGTAAAAAAATCCTCATAACATGCGTTATAAAAAATCTAAAGTCTAATACTTACATACCTACCAATTCACACTCACTATATTCAACTTTTCCATTATAGACCTATAGTATATATGCAATTAAACCAGAAACAATGCACACTTATATTTTTAAAAAAAAGACAAAATAAGCATCAACTAATCAGTACTAAATAAAACAAAAAGCTAATTAATTTTAATAGGGTTAGAATAAAACAATTAAAAATAAAGTACCAATAAAGCCCGTAATAAAATAAAATCAATAAAATAAAATTAAGTCATCACAGTATCAGTGGGGAAAATAAAATATGGATTAACAAAACTAAAAAAAGAACTGTAATTTCTATTGTAGATACACTGCAACTGAGAGACAGAATCTAAAAAAAAAAATCAGATTGTATAATTTATAAATTATTAAGTTGCATTTTACTGCATGAAATAAGTATTTGATACAATAGAAAAATAGAACTTGATATTTGTTACAGAAACCTTTATTTTCAATTACAGAGGTCAGACATTTCCTGTAGTTCTTGATAATTTTGCACACACTGCAGCAGGGATTTTTGTCCACTCCTACATACAGATCTTCTCCAGATATTTCAGGTTTCAGGGCTATTGCTGGGCTACATCAAGTATCAGCTCCCTCTAAAGATAGATGGGTTCAGGTCTGGAGACTGGCTATCTCACTCCAGGACCTTGAAATGGTTCTTATAGAGCCACTCCTTAGTAGTCCTGGCTGTGTGTTTTTAGTCATTGTCCTGCTGGAAGCCCCAGGAACTACCCATCTTCAATGCTCTTGCTGAGGGAAGGAGGTTGTTGGCCAAAATCTCACGATACATGGCCCCATTCATTCTCCCTTCAATACATTGCAGTCATCCTGTCCCTTGCAGAAAAGCACCCCGAAAGTATGATGTTTTCACCCCCATTCTTCATGGTTAGAACTGTTTTCATAGGGTTGTACTCAGCCTTCTTTTTCCTTCAAACACAGCAAGTGGAATTGATGCCAAAAAGTTCTATTTTGGGCTCATTTGACCACATGACCTTCTCCAGTGCCTCCTCATCCAGATGGTTATTGGCGAGCTTATAACAGACCTGGACATGTGCTGGTGGGAGGAAGGGGACTTTGCGTGCCCTGCAGGATTTCAATCAATGACAGTGGATTCAGCTCTATTCAGGTCATTGACCAAGTCCTCCTATGTAGTTCGGGACTGATTCCTGACCTTTCAGAATCATCTTTATCCCGCAAGGCAAGATCTTGCATGGAGTCCCAGAATAAGGCAGATCTTATGTTGCTTCCATTTTCTAAGGGTATGTTCAGATGGCGAATTTGCAGGGTGTATTTCAGGACGTAATTGCACTGCAAAGCACCTGAAGTACGCCCTACAAATATGGTAAAATCACAGCATTCATTGAGTGCTGAATTCACAGCGTAAATGGAGAGGGAAAAGGTAGAGTAAATGGGGACTTGGCCAAAGTGCTGTTAGAAATATGCGCTGGCCAGTGCATACTTTTATCATCAGGCATATAGCAGCGTGCAAAGGTACACGCCACTATACGCCGTTTGAACCTACTCTAATAATTGCACCACCAGTTGTTGCCCTCTCACCAAGCTGCTTTCCTATTGTCCTGTAACCCATCCCAGCCTTGTGCAGGTCTTCAGCTTTGTCCCTGGTGTCCTTAGACAGCATATTGGTCTTGGTCATGATGGAGTGTGATTGATTGATTGATTGACAGGTGTCTTTTATACAGGAAACACGTTCAAACAGGTGCAATTAATACAGATAATGAGTGCAGAATAGGAGGGCTTCTTAAAGAAAAACTAACAGGTCTGTGAGAGCCAGAATTCTTGCTGGTTGGTAGGTAATCAAATACTTATTTCATGCAAATGAATTATTTGCAAGTCATAAAAATTTGGATTTTTTTTTTAATTCTGGCTTTCAACATTAAAACTTCCACAATCAAAACTTCAGACCTCTCCAGTCTTTGTAGATGGGAAAACTTGCAAAATCACAAGTGTATCAAATACTTATTTTCCCAACTGTATATATATTACCAAAAACAATACCAATACAAACCATACATATGATACAAGAACCATACTGAGTACATAGATATTGTACAAGAACTAAGCTTAAAGTTTTTTTTCACCATCTCAGATATTTATAGCAAATTGAGAGCATATGAAATAAATGTCTGATAGGTAAGGATCCCACATTTGGAACCCCCACCTACCTCGAGTACTGGCCCCAAAACTATCTGTTGGTATATATATATATATATCAGAACTGGCCTCAGTGCGTGCATACAATACCAGAACAAGGCATACTTAACAAATATGGAAGCAGAACTATGGTTAGCTGATGATTTATCCCTAACACCTGCAGTTTAAGACTATTAGGGGGACATGTATTAAAACTGTATAGTTCTAAAACTTTCCTTATTGCCCATAACAGCCAGTCAGTGCTACCTTTTCATTTCATATGGTGCACTGAAAAATTAAAGGGGAGCTCTGATTTGTTGCTATAGGCAACAAAGAAAGTTTTCATATATTCCATACATGCCAACCCTCCCTATTTGGGCAGGAGGTTCCCGCAAATGGGGGTCACCCCCACCCCCCTAGCCCTGGAAGGATGAGTCAAACCTCCTACCATCAGCAGGCAGTGGGGGTTCTTTAAATGAACGCAGCCCTGGAGTAGCGTCAGGACGTTGCTCCGGTGCCACAAGGGCCATTCCTATGGGCGGGCGATCGGGCGCCGCTGATTAGAGGGGGCGCCACGGCCACCCACCTCACGATTGTTCTCTGACTCTGCACGGCCAGTGAGTACCTTTTATTATTTTATTTTCATTAGCTACAGGGTGCATCTACCTGGCCACAGAGAGCTACGGGCGCATCTACCTGGCTATATGGGGCTACTACCTGGCTAAAGGGAGCAACAACCTGGCTAGAAGGGGCAACAACCTGGCTAAAGGGGGCAACAACCTGGCTAGATGGAGCAGCTACCTGGCTAAAGGGGACAACAACCTAGCTAGAGGGGCAACAACCTGGCTAGAGGGGGCTACTACCGGGCTAAAGGGGGCATCTACCTAGCAACAGGGGGCAGCTACCTGACTAGAGGGGGCTTCTATTTGGCTACAGGGGGCATCTAGCTGGCTACAGAGTTCAAATAACTACCAACAGGACCTATATAACAATATTATAGGGATCTGTGTTTCTACTTGTTGGGAGGCCTATATAACTACCCATCTACTTAATAGAGGACCGAGATACCTACCTATTGGGGGACCTATAACTCTACCTACCTAATGGGGCACTATACACCTACCTAATTGAGGACTGTTTTCCTAGTTTGAGGGTGTACCTATATATTGTCTTAGGCCAGTATGAGAAACTGCTAGTAAGGACCCTGGAAAGGCGAGTGGGTGGGATCCCATTTGAGGTTTATCTGGACTGTTGGCAGAACATCTCCAGAATTGACCCAGAAGTAATACCCTTTATGGAGACCCGACCAGGACCTGGTGAGACTGTGGTTATATGTTTTGAGACTTGTCTTGGGGCTGTCGATCATGGGCTTGAGATATATGAGGGGCTGCAGGTGGAAATCATACTTGGCAGAGACTTTCCACTTTTCTGGCAGTTGTGGGGGCTAGCGGTGGCGCCAGGTGGAGAGAGAGCGCCATGTCCGGGAAAGTGCCCCCTGCAGAGTCTGTTGTGCCACTGCCTAAAAGGGAAGAGCCAGAATTGTCCTCTGTTAAAGTCCCTGAGAACAGGGGAGGCGACTCCTCACTGATTAGAGGTCTAAATGCCAAACAGGATGTGATAAATGTATGCCCAGATAAAATGGAGTCCCTAAGTGACAGGCATGCTGCTGTTTCCAAGGGCAACCAACTTCATCCACAGGGAACCGCTGCCACCGTCCAGCAGAGGGAGTCCAGCGGGAGGTGTCACACAGCAACAGGAGGTGTTGTTGACTGTTTTCTCATCAGGGAGCCACAAAAGTCACAGATCCAGGAGTTCCAGGTGGATGGAATCCCACCTCTGTCTGATGAGGACTGTCACCAAGATGTGTCAAGAAGGTCCAGGGACACTGTCCAAAGCGTGGAGACCTGACTGGAATGGGGTAAGACTGTTCCTGTTACTAATGACATATCTAGTGAGACTGTTAAACGTACACAAGAATTGTGTGAGGACTTGGCCGGGCTGGACGGAGGTCCAGAGGTGCCGCCAGGACAGAAGACTCCAGGAAGCAGTTGCCGGACTGTTGGGGTGGGACTGGTCAAGTCTGATGGACTCAATGTATTGCATGCGGTAGTCGTCTATTGAAAATTTTATTTTTGGTGAAAAATTCTCGTCTGAACAGGGTGGTGCCATTAGTCAGTCCAGGACGTCTGTGCACCTGCCGGGGGTTGTGAGGAAACATCCCCGCACATGAAGCAAGTAAGTCAGTTTAGACAGAGTAATGATAGAAAAGTGCCAGGGAGAAGTGTCCCTGGACATAATAGAAGTTAGTGTATGAGAGGAACAGCATATATGTAGGAAATGACAGCTCCACAGTGGAGCAAACTAGCACAGTAATGCCCCTAGGAGGTTGGGGATAACCAGCTCTAGGAGTACTGTTGAGAGGATAGTGTCCTGTGAGAGATTAACCATAAGAAAAAGGGTGATAACACAATCATCTCCAGGGTAGCTAATGTGGCTACCATTAGCAACAAGTTATCCAATGGCTCTTCCGGTGGGAAAAGTCAGTGAGTATGAATGCCCTGCATTTGTTATTGAAGCTTCCTTGGTTCCAGAAGGGGGGGTAAATGGGTCCTACCACTATACCAGAGCAACACTGTGTGAACGTGAGTTTATCGTGCAAGTTGCAGATGCGTCCCGACAGTCATAGTTGGTTGGACACAGCTCAAGTAAGTTGCAGAAGTTAAGAATCCCGGAAGTGAGATGGCCATGAATAAAATGTGTTATTTCTATGTGAAACCATTCCATCTCTAGTAGCAACCATGTGCCTTCTGCTTACTAGGTATCTTAGAATAGGTTGAATGTTGGTTGCCTAGAAGCTACACCCTGCAAAGCAATGGTGCATGACGTTGAAATGCTAGAGAGTGAACGTGGTTGCCCGCTAGTAGGTGTGAAGTAATTGGAGAGTCCAAGTGAAAGAAGAATCCCCCAGCAGCACTTAGACAAAGCTGACTCTGAAGATGGAAGGGTGTGAACCATGTACAAGGTCCAGTATGTTACTCTAAGATACGCAGATAACCTAAAGCATGCCAGTTGCAGAGTGTCCTAACGGATGCCGATAGTTCACCATGGTAACTGTACCAGAGATATGGAGGAAGAATCCTCCCCATTGGGAGCTGCTAGTACACAGTTGAGGGGAGTAGTTCTCAAGACTAGTGAAGTACAGAGGAAAATGAGGGAATTAACAGAAGTTGTGAGAATGCGGATATCCCAGAGTGGAATATTGAGGTAAAAGTAGTAATGGAGGAACGGTTTCCTATTTGGAAAGAGCAGGTGGATTATCCCCACAGCAAGGGAATAGTCAGGACACTGCTGTTGAGATGATCGTACAGACAAGTGTAAACATGGATCCAAGAAAAGGGAAACTGTCCTCCCGCCTTTAGGTCTCAGACCCAGCGTAACGGAGGGTTAATTTTTGGAACAGATGCTGCAACCTCAGTACTAAGAATGATGCAAGGAGCAGGGTCCTAATGTTACAGAGCAGGGGCCTATAGGCCCCATGTAGAGTAAATGAAACCTGCTGATAAATAGTAATATAGTCAAAAACATGAGATTGGTGGCAGCTTCCCCAGGTGAAGAATAGGTGAGGGAACCGAGTGTCTTTGTAGTGGGTGGAGAAATTCTAGTCCTCAACTCAGAACTACAAGACAAGAAGGTAATCAGAGAGGAAAAGTTTATAGGAATGTTTCAGGGATTATGGTGAGTGCCCCTGATGGTTCTTTAGTAGTGTTTAGCGATATATTATACGTACAAAGTGAGTGTATTTATCATCGGCAAGGTTTTTATGGTGATCGAAATTTCCAGATCATAGCGATAATTAAAGTTAAAATCTGTGCATTCATCTATAAGATCGCGCCTTTTTCAGCGCTTCCTGTCATTTTGGCTGGCCAGCAAATCAATTACAGAATGAGAGCAGGGTGAGATGTGTGTGCGACGCATAGACTGGGATGTGAGGTTGCGATTGGGTATGAGAAATCCACATGACCCTGTTCTGTTTTAACATAGTACAGTCGTTCCTGTTTTCAGCCTCAGTGCTCTCAGCGTCTCATAGGGATAGGACCTTGCGCTGCTGCCTGTTCCAAACACTCATGCGAAAAATTTAGTCTATTTACTGCACAGAGTAAACTCTACTATTAGCTGTGAATCCTTCCAATTGTAGATTAGATTAAGAGATTTGAAGATTTTAATGTAGTTAGCTAGAGAATTTTAAAGCACATCCTAAACCTCTTGTAAATTCACGTCGGTGGATCGGTTGGGGGGGGGGCTAGGGCCGAACACAAGACAGCTCTATCTACTAAAGAAAACTGGATTAAAGTTCACACCAAGACTTAGTGTAGACATGTAGAGTGGACATACTTTAATTATATTAACAGTATTGCTATTGAAATATATCCTGGATATTGGATGTTGATATATCCACCAATCAGTTAAATTAGCAATGCAAAAATCCACAGAAAACCGAAGCAATCTTGTAGTCACACAGGTTGTATGTTGCCGAAAAATAACCGTGTTAATCGTACGAAAACGCATCACAGTTTAACGTGTTTTTTTTTACTTTTGGCGCACCCATCATGTGTTCAGTAGGAACGCAATGCAGTCTCTAAACGAAAATCTTAAAACAAGCAATTCTAAATTCACCACAACACACAGGTGCGTGATTGAAAGTGTGCAAAAACATATCGTTTATATACCAAAACAATAACAGTTACTGTTTTTTGACTTTTAGCGCACAGGCCAGCATTGTTCATTGGACTGACGCAATCTTCTCTCCGTAAATCTTAAAACACAATATAACTAATATTCACCACATTTCATTGAAAGGTTGTAAAAAAATATCGATTATTTATACCAAAACATAACAGTTTACTGTTTTTGCCTTTTGCTCACACGTCGCACCCAGCATGTTCATTGACGCTAATATCAACTAATCTACGTAAATCATCTTAAAACATCATCAATTCTAATATTCACCACAACGGTGAATAGAAAGTTGTCAAAAAAAAAATACCGATTTAGATATTAATATCAAAGCATAACAGTTAACGTGTTTTTTTTGACTTTTGCACCCCAGATTACGATTGTTCATTGGTTGTGAGCGTGGGCAGCATCTACTTAAAACTTAAAACAGACAACACAATTCTACTATTAGTCAACCACAGTGAATTGAAAAGGTGCACAAAAAATATTAACCGTGGATAATATAGAACGAAAAACCATAAACGGATACAGAGACATAACAGAACATCCTTTTCCCCCGGCACTTTTAATCTGGTGGGTCAGACATGTTTAATAAAATGGTCATTATCTGGCGGTTCAGGAAACAGTATATTCAATGTCCCTGAAAACTAAAATGTGTGGTTGAAAAAGACTCTCTTTTTTTTTTTTGTGCTTGCACTTTTTAAAAATCTGGGTGTCATGGCAGGTTTGGGGCCTGCATCGCTCGCTGAATCCAGGACAAATGGATATTCAATGTCAAGTATGTCAATAACATGATGGTTCAAATCATACGTCACTTGCCTATCCTGGAACTTTTTAATTAATTTGTGGGTGATGCCAGTTTAATGCAAAGGGACAAGAGGGGCAGTGTGTAACAAGACCAGGGAAAGTAGTGAATGGTCTGGGACTCTTTTTTTTTTCTGTGACTTTGCTTTTATAACCTAAGTGTGTTGCCTATGATGTAGCACTAACTCATTTGACCAGTTAGAGGGATGTTAATTTTTCAAGCTTCTTCAATCACCACCAAAATCCACTTCTCCAAGCCTTGTTTGGTTGTAATAATGAAGGTGTTGTTGCTCTCCCATGAGACTTAAAGGTCATCGCTCCATGAATCGACAGATGACGCGCCTCACGATATCTGAAAAACCTTATATTCGATAGTGTGCCGGACTATCGACTATCCGCGATCGATCTCGCTAAGGCCCAACAGGAACGCAAACCGCTCACGCTCAAGCACTAGTCTTTAGAGAGAACAGTCCAGTCAGTTGCGGAAAGGAAGGCGCTGGTTTCAAACACAGGTGAGTGAATGGCAGTAGATCTCATAGGGTTAGTCAACGGAGATGTGCAGATAGTGCCATGGAACAAGTTCCATCTCTATTAAGGTTGAGAAAAGGAAAGGATTGTTGACCTGGCTGGTGCCCCAATATATAAGAAGCCTCAGTGAGTGCTGGAACCCTGCAGTAAGAGTCAGGGTATGGATTCCTTGTCCTTTTTGTCATCTAAGGATAAGTAAGAAGGTAATAGTTTTTACCAAGTGGCACAACAGGAGAATTTGCACAGGAAATAATAATGCGGTATTGATATAACAGCAGAGGTCACAGGGCAGGTCTTTCTGGGTAACAAGATAAGAGCCTAAACCAGGTTAGGGAGGGCTTGTCCTTTCGCAACAGGTTACAAACATAGTTGTTAACTTGGTATGAGCACAAGTCACCAGGTAGTGCAGGGAAAGAATATGATAATGTGAGGAGATTGTGTTGATGACTACCTTCCTGTACTCTCTAACTTTCTCTCTGTGGAAGAGTAACAAGTCCCTCAAAGTAAAAAAACCAGCTGCTTAAGGTGTTCTATCAAGGATGGATAATAACCCGCCCCAGATTAGAGTGCTTTGGAGAACCCCGGAGGAAAGGTTTTGTGCAAGGTAGTAAAAGAGGCCTACGCCTGTATCATAGGGGGAGTGGTTATGTGGCGGGGTGCGAACCTTGAGAAGATCTGCATTTCTCCACCACTCTAGATGTTCTGTTCTGCTGCTGCAGCAGCTTGAGTTCCAAGTTAAGGTTACCAAGATGCTGCCTGTCAATGAGGAAGGTCAGCATATCTCCTAGCAAGGGTAACGCAGTGAGTTCATTACGCAGGAGGTTGATAATAATGGAGAGTTGCCAGCTGGAAGGAAAGGTTCTGTTAAATACCCTGGTCCTTTTCTGGTCTTTCTTTTTCAGTATCCACCAGTAACAGATGTGGGAGTAAGGGGAGTTAATGCTCACAAGGATATACATTGTTGGAGGACATTGCAGGCCTTTGTCCAGAGAGGTATCCTGGGAGCTTTGTGTTCTTTCCCTTTTCCTTTCCTCCCCCCCAATGCTTGGAAGAGAGAAGCCATCCCAAGTTGTTGCTAATGCTAAATCCTGTTAGCATGTGAGTAACAGCCCAAAAATGTAGGTGTTGTAGGTTGTGGGCAGGGGCATTAGAACCCCTTAGGACACACATCTCTAGGGGAGACACACATTCGTTAACCTCTGTAACTTTTAGATATGGCTTTTAGGGACGTCCTAGGATTAAATAATGGTTTAGCCTCTACCTTTTTTGCTGTGTTTTGAAGAAATAAAAGAACATCACCTGGGCAGAGGCCAGACCTTCAACAGAACCCTGAGTCGACTTCTTCTGGTTCCTTTGTAACCAATGAACCCAAGAAGCGGGGCGGCGATCTTCCCATAGCGAGAGTGTCCTTTCCCCGTTGTCCCCCAGGCCTGTGCTGTGCCAAGATGGTGGTCGGCCTTGAGGACTCTCCGGGCCGATTGAAAAACAACTCGCATACCAACTAGTATTTTTACCGACATTCCCCCTCTATATGGGCAAACTTTTATGGTAGTGGGTAATATAGCAGTCTATGCATAGGCTGCCCTGCATACACACAGTGTACCTACCCTACCGCTCCTACCCTCCGGTCCTCCTAGGAACCTACCACCTATAATGGGCAACTGTATGGGTGTATGTACAGTCTGTAGGAAAGTGTGAGAGCCATGTGGATACTAAAACCACTGTTTACAAACCAAACATACCCTGATACAACCTAACTACACTCATATACATACAAACCATTATATAATCAAGGTATCAAAACACTGTATGCGAGGAATAATTGATGTAAACTATAATGGTTCTAAGTGTTCATGGCCCACAAGCCGCAGTTAATGGTTGTGTTTGGCGTTATCCCCTTCCCTCCATCTCCCAGTCCCTCTTGTATGCTAGAATAAAAGGCCCTATCCAAACAAGTGTTTCCAAGGAAAAAGCTGGGTTATGCCAAAATAGCAAACTCCCCCCTAATTTAGATAAGACTAATATCTAAGTTAGCTATTCTTCCATAGTAGTTACATCAGTTAGGTGGAGTGTGTGTGCCTTTTTCAGAA
The DNA here is from genome assembly GCA_025379985.1 of Phyllomedusa bahiana. Lineage (NCBI taxonomy): Eukaryota > Metazoa > Chordata > Amphibia > Anura > Hylidae > Phyllomedusa > Phyllomedusa bahiana. The sequence goes on along the minus strand of JAODAL010044805.1, from coordinate 19,633 downwards.
GGGGCGCATGGCTCACCACAAGAGGGGCATCTCCACCACTTTCCTCTTCCTTTTCCCACTTATCTATAAGTTGGCAAGTTATATATAATCATAAATATATCATATTAGGAGACCCTTAAATTTTTGTAATCATGTGAAACTACAGTTCCCAGCATCACCTAAACAAAAGTAAGGATCTGCTGGAAGTTGGTACCTTCCATTACCTCTTTGCAGATCATATAATTAATCCAATACTTATTAGATGCAGTCTGTGGCAGAACAAACAATGCCTTTCAATGACTCACAGTTGACGCTTTCTTTTATTGGAGTCGTTTTGTTTTCTTCTCCAACTGGTGGCCCAAACTCCCATGATGATTTCTCCCTGCAACAACTCTTTTCTACACAGTTTGCTGCCCAGATGTATTTGTCTCTTTGATTTTACTGCACAGCATGGCACATTCTACTTACACAGACTTCTCCTCACCTCTTCTGCCAACTTTACCAGTGCCACTGATTTTCACAGAGCTAGTCTGCTTGTCCCACTGGACAGTACAAGATCATTTGATAGGGTATGTTCACAAGGCATGTTCAATACGTTTTTGGATCCGTTTTTAGATGCGTGTTTGGATCCGTGTTTCAGACCCTAAACAGACCCAAACACTCATCTAACAATGTGCAGTGTAATTTACATTGCTTTCCGTGTAAAACACACATCAGTGTTCAGACGAGACATGTTTTGCATGTGTTTGTAACGCGTCTTATGCGAATTCAATTCAAAGAAATGACAATGTAAATTCTGATCTGTATTGAAGTCAGCAGACAGCCTATTTAAAACTATTGGGTGTGTTTCTACTGCAGAAACGCACCCAAAAACATATTGATCACGCATGTGAACATATCCTTAGAATGAGAGTACTGAGTTGCAGCAAACTCAACTTCTGTGAGGGTATAGCTCCGAACATGACCTGAAAAATGTTTAGAACATCCTGGGACAATGGAACCACTTATATAATCAGTCACATAGGTAGATAATAAAGCATGCATTAATTGGACCCCTGACAAAACCCTTTAAGTTATTAACCAAATTCAGACACCACATCAAACCCCATATAAGCGCAGACCTAAGGCATCAAGTTATTTCAGACCCTAGTCCTCTTTAGTGCGTGAACAATGATGACTTTGGTAAATAATTTAAATTCCACAATATTCTGTTGGTATGTTTTTTTTGGGGGTGGATGAAGAATGAGAGAAATTGGAATATCTGAAGTAAACTCATGCGAACATGGGAATAACATAAACATTCCATGCAGATATTGTCCTTGATCAGATTCAAACCAAAGACCCCAGAGTAAATATAAAAACAACAGTCATAACCTCTGAGTCCCTATAATCAACTGCATAACCAGAGAAGCCTGGGCCCCATAGCACACTTTTGGATGCCCCCCACCTATACTAAGACCAACATTACCAATAACACTACTACATAAGGACCTAATTATACCATCAGAACACGACCACATATTACCAGCACAGAGCGGGTACAGGCCAAAGGGCTCCATATAGGTAGACAGGGTTTAGGGGTGTTATAGGGGCCCATATAGGGAGTCAGGCAGTGTATAAGGAAGTTATAAAGGCCCATATAGGTAGGTAGGATTTAGGTGGCTATAAGGGGCCCATATAGGTAGGTAGGCAGGTTTTAGGGAGGTTATAGGAGCCCATATAGGTAGGAAGGTAGGGTTTAGGTGGGTTATAAGGGCCATATAGGTAGGTAAACAGGGTTTATGGTGTTATAGGGGCCCATATAGGTAGTCAGGCAGAGTTATAGGGGGCATATAGATAGTCAGGCAGGGTTGTAGTCAGGCAGGGTTATAGGGTGCAAATAGGGGCCCATATAGGTAGTCAGTTAGAGTAATAGGGGGCATATAGATAGTCAGGCAGGGTTGTAGGGGCCATATAGGTAGTCAGGCATGGTTATAGGGGTCATAGAGGGGACATATAGGCAGGCAGGGTTTAGGCTCCAAGTGTTAGAAAAAGAAAAAAGTAACTTACTGACCTCCCTCCAGGCTCCCACAATGTGACCGCACAGCCAGCCAGCCAGCCTCTGAGCCCGGCATGGGCGGCACGTTGATGTGACGTCATCGCGCCAGCCACATCAGCACTGACGGCTGGCGCCTGGTTGTCTCGCTACAAAGAATAGCTTTCAAAATGTAGGGAACACTAAATGAAGCCGTTTTCCAAATATATTGCGTTGTTCATCTTTTTTTGTTAATGCGCTACAAGTGTATTTAACATCTTCTGTTCTTTCTCTGGTTCCCGAAGTGACTGACCTGTGTACTCTTTATCCCCTGCTGTTTGTTCTATCTGAAAGCAGGGAGTGAAGTCATCACACAGGTTGAGGCCAGCAGTGTGAATGCTTGGGTGTTATCTGATCTTTCAGACAAATGACTAATTACTCTACTGTTTACATTAGCTCAGCAGCTTCTCCAGACTTCAGAGAAGGTAATTTATTTAATCTAGACTGATAAACAAGAGAAGTCTGAATACACAGAGTTCATATGCTAATTTACAGACATCTTGACCAGGAAGTGACAGAGCCAAGCAGAATTATTTCATTCATGCATCCTATGAAACTTTGAGATGAGACAACTCCTTTAAACTTAATGGGGGGGCGCTCCGCTCTGCTTATACCGGGCAGTCTGACTCCGGCCTCTGACTGCTCAGGACACAGAGCCCGGGCGTTCAGAGGCAGGGGCCCTGCAGTTCCTCATCAGAAGCAGTGAACTGTTACGTTCATTACCGGTGGGCCCATGAGTGGAACTGCTGTGGTAGCAAAGGTGGTAGCAGCTGCCACAGGGCCCAGGCATTCAAAGGCAGGGAGCTTAGGTGGGCCCTACAGTTCCGCCCCACCGGCAGTGAACTGTTACATTCATTGCCAGCGTGTCCAGGAATGGAACTGCTGGTGTAGCAGACGTGGTAGCAGCTGCCACGGTCCCCCGACCCCTTACGGTCGCAGGCCCCATGGCAGCTGCTATGTCTGCTACCCTGGCAGTTCCACCCCTGACTATAATAGCCAATGCTTTTTTTTTTAATTCTCCATAGCAAAACACTGTGTCATAGAACTTTTTTGTGTGTGTGTTTGCTTCCTTCGTAATTTTTTTTATCTTTGCACACTTTATCAAACTTTTTTTCTTAATCCCACTCTAGAAATTTGTTTGCTATATTAGTCTCACATAAAAGCAGGCCTGAGGGCTTTTGTTAGGCACTCTGCTGCCAAGATAGCCCAGTGACTGGAACAGGTGGAGACAGATAGATAAGGCATATGTATGTGGAAGTAAATGATGCCATTCTTCAGTGATTATTGAAGTCCATTGTAATAAACTCATGATTTGTGACAAAAGCATGTCTACTTTGATGCTGTACATGTCTGTACATCTAGGCCCTACTTGACCATTGCTAAAGGCAATCATCTAATCTTATATTTTTTATCTTTCCCACCCATAGAATAAACTATCCAGATAATTAACAACTGGAGGACCATAATCTCATGACATAATCTCATTTGTGCAGCCTTTCAGAGAATTACTTTCATTTCTTTACCTACAGTATGTTCTATTTTAAATCCAATGTGAAGTTCAATTGTTGAATAATTCAAGTCATATTTGGGGAAATGTGGTTAACGTGCGGCTACTTTCATAAGCCTCTTAGCTACAGTGGTCATTGATGAGCATTGTAAGAAAATATGTGTAAGAACAAGAAATACTTTGAATAAGTGGATGCTAATTCCACATGACCGCCACATTATGAGAGTAACAATTTTACTGTTTATAATGCAATATATCACCTCTTCCTTCCTCTAAGCCATAAACTCTGAGCCCTGCATACCACTGAGATCAGTCACTGGTCTGCAGTGAGAGTCTGTATGTTGATTTGCTCCCCTTCAGTTACAACAGTGGTCTGTGTTGTTCCTTAATGCTTCACATGTTGCTTTTATCCATAGGGGTTGATGTATTGCAAGATCCTGTTCCTCACTTTAAGCTTCTTGACAGATTCTCCTTCAGTGTTCAGCCTCAGAAAAAGATCAGTTTTATTAGTTGAACTTTTACACCAGGCCTCAATAAATCATTGACAAATTTGGGGTTATCTTTTATTTCTTTTCAATTAAATGTTCCATAAAAATAAGTTTTGTAAATATGGTTTTGTCATAAATTTCAGTGGTATGGATACTTCAGCAGCTATGTCAGGATATGAAGATCAGTGTATTGTATTCATGTTTTAATGAACATATTTGTTTTACAAAATCGTTATTAAGGAAAATGGTTACATGATCTGAGAGCTAAAGCTCAGGTTAAACATTTTGAATGGTTATCACTGATTCGTCCCAAAAGCTGCAGCCATTGTTACAGCCATTAAAGTTTTAGAGTAGGGTTCCTTGGGCCCACCTATTCATAAAAAAGAATCCAGGGGATCCAGACTCATATCATACTAAAGTCATATCATTAATAAGATCTTGTCATAACCATACAAATTAGATTCTAATGGGAAAGTCAACTCCAAATTGGGACTTCTGCTAGACCTTTGGCACCCAAGCCAACTGGAGGGTCCTCTTGTAAACTAACTCAGATCTGCACACATAAGTTAATAACAGATGGCATAGACAAAATCGAACCAAAAATACATTGCTTGAAGTTTTTACAACTGGACCAAAAAGCATGTTAAGGGCAAGAATCTTATGAAAACTTATTGCTTATTATATATAAACTGTGATAATCTCTTCTAACAAGAACTAGGAAATGCATTTCGGAAATTTAGGTTGTGATTAGTGTTGAGCGATTATTATCGACAAAGTTGAAATCGGCACAGTTTTTATGTTGATTGAAATATTTAGATCATGCGATAATTAAGGTTAAAATCTGTGCATCATCTATTAAGATCGCGCCTTTTTCGGCGCTTCCTGTAATTTTGGCGGCCAGCAAATCAGCTTACAGAATAGAGCAGGGTGAGATGTGTGTGCGACGTCATGACTGGGATGTGTATGGTTGCGATTGGTTGGAAAAATCACATGACCTCGTTTTACATAGAACAGCGTTTCCTGTTCAGCCTCAGTATCTCTGAGCGTCTCAGAGCAGAAGGACGTGCGCTCTGCTTGTGTCCAAACAGCTCAGCGAAATTAATCTATTTCTTCACAGAGAAAGCTCTACTGTTAGCTGTGATCCTTACAACTTAGTTAGATTAGAGATTGGAAGATTTTATGTAGTTAGGTAGAGAATTTTAAAGCAGCATCTACCGCTGTAAAGTCACGGGGGGAGTAGGGGGGGGGCGTGTGCGAACACAGACAAGCTCTATAAAGAATACTGGATAAAGTTCACCAAAACTTAGTGTAGACATTGCACTGAAATAGCTTTATTATTAACAGTTTTCTATTGAAATATTTCCTGGATATTGGGCAGCCTGAACTTATATTAGGATACACATCTTTTCTAGTAACTGCAGGTCTCTTGTTAGGTGCAAAACTCCACTTTAACTATCAGTATACATTTCAGATAGGTGTTCATTTTAAATTTTGCCCATTCCACCTTTGTTCATATATCCACCTTGCAGTTAAATTAGAATCCAGCAATTTTGTAGTCAGCACAGGTTGATAGGTGCCAAAAATACCTTGTAATTATCCGAATACATTACAGATACGTGTTTTTTTGCACTTTGCCAGTCCAGATTTGTTCATTGAGGCACCTTGCACTTAAATTTGAATCCAGCAATTTTGTAGTCACCACAGGTGAATTGAAAGGTGCCAAAAATACCGTGTATTATCCGAATACATTTCAGATACGTGATTTTTCATTTTGGCGCAGGCCAGCTTTGTTGATAGATCTACTTTGCAGTTAAATTTAAATACAGCAATTTTGTAGTCACCACAGGTGAATTGATAGGTGCCAAAAATACCTTTTAATATCCACATACATTTCAGACAGGTGTTTTTTTCACTATTGGTCAGTCAAGCTTTGTTGATAGATCTATTTATGTCTGTGTTCTTTATGTATTGTAACGAAGGAGTGGATCCGCTGGGCCAACGCAAGCGATGATAGCTAAGCCACGCCAGGGAACGGAGTCTAAGTAGCCCCCCAGTTTTCACCAGAGCCCGCCGCAAATCGGGATGGACTTGCTGCGGCGTGAGGCTACCAGGTCGTTACCCCTGACGTGACTTGCTTGCGATGGCGCCGGGTACAGCGTGGTACAGAGACGTAATCCGGAGGCGTAGTTGGGGACAGGCAGAAGGTCGGGGCAGGCAGCAGAGGTTTGTAGTCAGAAGCGGGCAGACGGTCAGGGCAGGCGGTAAACAGGCAAGGTCAGGAACGTAAGCAGACGGACTGGTACACGGAAATCAAGGTGAACTCTATACACTCTAAACGCCCCAAAAACACACCAACAGACTGGCAGTGAGTGCTAGGGGCGTCTACCTATATAGGACCAGCGGCCTTCAATTAACCAATTGAAGGCACGCTGGCCCTTTAAATCCGGACAGCCGTCGCGGCGCGCCTTAAGCAGGGATTATTGCACGCGGCGGCTGTCAGAGTTGGAGTTGTGAGCGGGGGGGGACTGGTAAGTACAGGGTCTCCCGGCAAGAGGAGAAGGGACCACGGCTGCGGACAGCCGCGCAAGCCGTGGGGGCCCCCGCACGCACAGGGGGACCGCCGCGGCGAGCTGCGGCGCCGCGCGCGTGACGTACCCCCCCCCCCCCCTTAGCTCTCCCCTTTCCTTTGAAATTTACCCGAGGAGTTTCGGGGGACAGTTTGGGTTTCTGGGGTTCCCATGAACGCTCCTCCGGACCGGAGCCCTTCCAGCCCGATAAGGTAGAACCGCTTCCCCTCACTGTCTTCTCCGCCAGCACCTCCTTGACCTCAAAGGTGTTATCTGTGCTGGGCAACAGGAGAAGGCGAGACAGGTCTGGGGGGAGAAGCGGTTTCAGCACCAACAGGATTGAGGAGGGACACGTGAAACCGTTCGGGATCCGTTAGAGTCGGGGGCAGGCGAAGCTTATAGGACGGGGTTTCAGACGCTGGAGCACCACAAAAGGACCCAGGTATTTGGGGCCCAAATTGTAATGGGCACCTTAAAACGGACGTACTTTGCGGAAAAACCAAACCTTATCGCCTGGCTCAAATAGGGGCGGGGGCCTACGGTACCTGTCAGCCGGGGCGCTTGGTTGCGGGCAGAAGCTCGTAGCAGGGCCTGAAGCGTGAGTTGCCAGAGAGCCTTAAAGTCCTTTACATGGGCATCCACGGCCGGGACAGGACACGAGGTAGCACGGGGGAGAGGAGGGCGGGATGAAACCCCAAAGGGACGACAAAAAAAGGGAGAGGCCCCCAGCGGATTCTGACTCTAAAGAGTTATAAAAAACTCTGCCCGGAGAGAAGATGGGACCAGTTATCCTGACGAGCGGACACAAAGTGCCGCAAGTAGGTGCCCAACACCTGGTTAACCTCTCTACCTGCCCGTTAGTTTGAGGGTGGTAAGCAGATGAAAAATCCAACTGAACCTGAAAACTGATAGCACAGAGCCCGCCAAAATTTAGCGATAAACTGGACTCACCTTGTCAGAGACATTATGCAAGGGAGACCATGCAAGCGGAAAATATGAGGGAAAAAAAATGCTGGGCCGCTGGGGGGCAGAGGGTAACCCAGGTAGTGGGATGAAGTGGGCCATTTTCGAGAAACGATCGGTCACCACCAATATGACCGTGTTTCCAGATGAAGGTGGAAGATCAGTGACAAAGTCCATGGCCACATGGGTCCAGGGTTTATCCGGCACAGGAAGAGGCTGAAGAAGGCCCGCGGGCTTGAGGCGAGGAACCTTATTTCGGGCACAGGAGGAGCAGGCCAGCACAAAGTCCCTGACGTATTGCGCAAGAGTGGGCCACCAGTAGTAGCGGGAGACCAGCTGAAGGGACTTATGCATTCCTGGATGCCCAGCTGTTCGGGAAGATGTCCCCACTTCGGGGATTCTAGGCCGCAAAGCTGGGCGCACATACATCTTCCCGGGGGGCACACTTTTATTATCCTGGGGGGCCGCCGTGACGTGGCGTTCTGGTGGGACATTTTGCTGTGGTGGAGCATCAAGACCCACCGGATCAGAGGCACGAGATAGGGAGTCAGCTTTGACGTTCTTCCGGCGGGCTGAAAGTGTAGCAGAAAGTCAAAACGGGCGAAGAAAGCGACCATCTAGCCTGCCGGGGATTCAGGCGTTGAGCCGACTGAAGATATAGGAGGTTCTTATGGTCGGTGAAAATATCAATAGGATGACGGGCCCCCTCCAGCAGGTGACGCCACTCTTCTAGAGCCAGCTTTATGGCCAGTAATTCGCGATCCCCTATGGTATAATTCTTCTCGGCCGGAGAGAATGTTTTGGAGAAGAATCCACACGTATGCAGTTTACCCGAGGAGGAGCTCTGCAGGAGGACAGCACCGGCACCCACCGAGGGAGGCATCCACTTCCAGAATGAAGGGCGGTTTCGGGTTCCGGGCGGGGACAGAACCGGAGCAAAACGCGAACGCAGATTTGAGACGGCTGAAGGCTTCTGACCCTTCCGGGGGCCAGGACTTGGGATTGGTGTTCTTCTTGGTTAGAGCCACCAGAGGAGCCACAAGCGTAGAGAAATGTGGGATAAATTGTCTATAAAATTGGAAAATCTAGGAATCGTTGAATGGCCCAAAGGGCCCCACCGGTTTGGGGGCCACTGCAACACTGCGGAGAGCTTTGAGGGATCCATCCGGGGGCCCCTTTATCAGAGACGTTTGTACCCTAAAAAGGGCAAAATGGTGCGTTCGAAGAGGCATTTCTCTGGCTTGGCAAAAAGCTGATCGGTACGGAGTCACCTGAGGACCTGGCGGACATGGTGGCGGTGAGTTACGAAATCCGGAGAAAAGAGAAGGATATCGTCCAAGTAGACAATAACACAGCTGTAGAGTAGGTCCCAGAAGATCTCATTGAAGAAGATTTGGAATACCGCAGGGGCAATGCAGAGATCGAATGGCATAACCCTATACTAGAAGTGGACATCCCGCGTATTAAACTCTGTTTTCCACTCGTCGGCTTCTCTAAGACGGATCAAATTATCAGCACCACGAAGATCCAGCTTGGAGAATATTTTCGCGCCACGCAGGTGGTCAAAGAGTTCCGAAAACAAGGGCAGGGGGTAGCGATTCTTTTATGGTGATTTATTTAAGCCCCGTATAGTCGATGCAGGGCCGGAGAGACCCATCTTTTTTTTCCACAAAGAAGAAGCCGGCTCCTGCCGGAGACGAGGACTTACGGATAACCCTTTGCGGAGGTTCTCCTTGATGTACTCAGACATCGCCTTAGTCTCCGGGACGGAGAGTGGATAAACCCGGCCTCTGGGAGGGGTACAGCCAGGTTGCAGTCAATGGACAGTCGTAAAGGGCCCGGGGAGGAGGAGCGTTCGCCCCTCCAAAAAACATCCCAAAGTCCCGTATGGCGAGGTAGATCGGAGGAGGCTTGGCAGACTTCAGGGAGCGGCTGAGGAGGAGGTTTCGGTGCAGACAGGCAACTGGAGACACGCGAAACCCAACGCATGACTTCACCTGTGCTCCAATCCAAGGTCGGGTATGGGCCTGCAGCAAGGGAGGCCCAGAAGAATTTCAAAAGGAGGGGACAGCGGCAGGACGAGAAGTGGCAACGTTTCCTTGTGAAGGGCCCCAATCTGCAGGAAGAGGGGAGCCGTTTCGGAAACGGATGGCGTCTTAAGGCATTCGCACTGACCGAAGACACAAATATGGGTTTCTGCAACGGAGTCACCGGGAGACGAAACCCGGTCACAAGTTCGTGGCTTATGAATTTTCTGCGATCCAGAATCAAAAAAGGCGGTGGCCTGAAGGTGCTGTCCGGAGAAGAACCAATGTATACGGGCATTGTCAAAAGGGGAGAGGCCGTTCTGACACCTAGGGTTGCCTCTCCTACGAGCCCTAGGGGCGGAAGTTTCCCGGGCACCCCGGACAGTCCCCAATGAAATGGCCAGAACCACCACAAAAAGAGCACAGCCGCTTCAGACGACGCTGAGAAAAGTTCCTCTGGGACAGGTGGGCTCTCTCGACCTGCATTTGGTTCCTCTTCAGAAGCCAACGGAGGAGGAAGAGTGGGACCGCTGAAAGTGGGGGCCCCAAGCGGGGGAAACGGCGTGGATGGAAAGGTTTCCCGTTGTAGTGGAGCTTTGTTGCCTTTTGGCAAAGCGAAAAATCCACTCGGGTGGCCAAATTGATTAGGTTCTCCAAGGCAGCTGGTAGATCCCGAGCGGCGAGCTCGTCCTTGATTCGCCCCGAGAGGCCTTGCCAAAATGTCGCCACCAACGCTTCGTTGTTCCAGTCCAGCTCCGAAGCGAGAGTGCAAAAACTGCACCCGGGAAAACTGACCGACTGTGGTGTCGCCCTGACGAAGCCGGAGCAGCGCTGCGGCAGCCGAAGAAGTACGGCCTGGTTCCTCAAAGACTGTGCGGAACCCCCGGAGGAAGGTTTGAAGGTCCGCTGTCAGAGGATCCCCTCGATCCCATAGTGGCGTAGCCCAAGCCAAAGCTTCTCCCGACAAGAGGCTGATTATGAAAGCCACCTTGGCACGCTCTGTAGGGAATTGGCGCCCCATCATCTCGAGGTGGATGGAGCACTGGTGATGAATCCCCTGCAAATTCTTGGGGTTTCCATCGTAGCGAGAGGGGGGAGTGGCGATGCAGAGAGGGTCCCGAAGCCGAAGCAGGTTAGAGCAATGGATGCCGGAGCAACGGATTGCAGGTGCAGAGGTGACAGCCCGGTGGAGGCAGACGGGTCGCAAGATTCTGCATCATTTGGCCGCTAGCTGGTCGATACGCTGGCTCTGCTGGGCGACAGCTGTTGTGACGTCCCCGGGGATCGGGCCGAGGTACCCTGGCGGAATCCATGGCCAGTCTGTACTGTAACGAAGGAGTTTGGGTCCGCTGGGACAACGCAAGCGATCATAGCTAAGCCACGCCCGGGAACGGAGTCTACGTAGCCCCCATTTTTTACCAGAGCCCGCCGCAAAGCTGGATGGACTTGCTGCGGCGTGAGGCTACCAGGTCGTTACCCCTGACGTGACTTGCTTGGGGATGGCGGCCGGTGTTTCAGCGTGGTACAGGACGTAATCCGGAGGCGTAGTCGGGAACAGGCAGAAGGTCGGGCAGGCAGCAGAGGTTCGTAGTCAGAGAAAGGGCAGACGGTCAGGGCAGGCGGCAAACAGGCAAGGTCAGGAACGTAAGCAGACGGACTGGTACACGGGAAATCAAGGCTGAACTCTATTTCACTCTAAACCCCTCCAAAAACACACCAACAGATGGCAGTGGTGCTAGGGGCGTCTACCATATATAGGACCAGCGGCCTTTAATTAACCAATTAAAGGCGCGCTGGCCCTTTAAATCCGGACCAGCCGTCGCGCGCGCGCCTTAAGCAGGGATTATGCACGCGGCGGCTGTCAGAGTTGGAGGGCAGGAGTGGGGGGACTGGTAAGTCAGGGTCTCCGGGCAAGGGGAGAAGGACCACGGTTGGCGGACCCCCGCAGCAGCCGTCCCCGGGAAACCCCGCACGAAACAGGGGAACGGCCGCGGCGAGTTGCGGCCCCGCGCGCCGTGACATGTATGTTATGTACAGTATAATTTTTTTGTTAGGTGAGTGCCGAGGGGTTTGGGGTCGCCCTTTTCGGGGGGGAGGGCTCTAGGGGGATGGGAAATAGTATAGTGATAGCGTTTGTGCTTTTTCTATTATAGGGTTTAATAAAATGGTCCAATGGGGCAAGGGTGAGTCAAACTTGACAAGGTCTTCAAAACCGTGATTTTTTGGACCACTTTTTGCCACATTTTCCTCCCTCTTTTTAGGGGCATTTCCCCCTGCTAATAGGTATTTGGTACAATTTCTTTTTTTTCCTGTGATTCCCTAGAATTGCCCCACTTGCTTTTGTATTTAGGTCCCTGATATACACCGGGTATTTTTATACATATACAGTTGCATATTTGTATGGGGGCCCTTTATTTTGTGGGGGCCATTTTTATTTTTAAAAGGATAATTATTTTTAATGCATATCTATTAAAGATTATTGTTTTGGGAAATTTTTTCTTTTGATCTGTGAAAACGGTTTTCTATATTTATTTTTATCTTTTTTTTTCTGTGAGTTGATAGATCTACAAAGACATGGTGGGTTTTCCCCCTTTTTTAAAAAAATGTTTTTTTCTGGGAATTTAAAAACTCAAAAAACCCTTGCATGGTACAAAAAAAGCGGGTAAAAAAAATTCCTCTGAATTTAAAAAGGGGGGAAAAAGGGAAAAATTGACTAGATGTAGGTTATTCAGAGGAATGGATTTAGGAGCACGGACAGGGAAAAAATTTTACAGGGGGAAAAATTTCCTCCAGCACGTTGATTTAAAAATGAGTAAAAGAAGGCCAAAAAAAAGGGCCCTGAGTGGAACGGGGTTCTTTAAACCACCAGTTTTTCCCAAAGTGAAGCCAATTGGTCCGCATTTTTTTACGGGGGGGCAAGCGTTTCCCGGGGACGGGGGACAGTTTTTGGCCCAGTAAAAACTAAAATGGTGGTTGAAAGACTCCTTTTTCCCGGCACTTTTTTTTAAACTGGGGTCCATGCAGGTTTGGGGGTCATGCTGTGGCCCAGGACGGGATAGTCAATGTCCAGTTCAACTAAAATGGGGGTTTTAAAGACTCCTTTTTCCCGGGACTTTTTTTAAAACTGGGGGGTTTATGCCGGGTTTTAGGCTCATGTGCGTTCCAGGGGCAGGGAAAATTCAATGTCCGTTCAAGTTAAAAGGGTGGTTTTAAATATACTGCCTCTGGCACTTTTTAATTTTTAGGTGATGGGAGGTTTAAGGGGGCATGCTGTGGGGACAAAAACAGGGATAGTGAATGGTGTTGGGGGATTTTTTTTTCTGTGGCTTTTTTAAACCCAAGTGTGTTGCCCAAAATGTTGCACGGGTTCCTTTGTGTTGTGGATTTTAAATTTTCCAGTTCTCCCCCCCTGTTTGGGTGTAAAAATAAAGGTGTTGTTGTTTCTAGATTTAATGGTATGTTCAAAATCTACTATATATCTTGTCGTGATGGTTTTCCTATCGACCATGATGATGTCGAGGGCCCAAACGTAATGCTCAACACTAGTTGTGTTTAAATGCTGTTTTTAAAATTCGGAGGGGTGTTTGGTCAAATTTTCCCATGGGTTTGTAGGAAAATTGTATTGCCCAATCACCGGTTTTTTTCTAGACAGGAAAAAGGAAGTGAATCTTTGTACTTAGACCAAATTATGTATAATGAATTTATACAGAAGAATGGCAAACACTAAGGGTACCTAATAGCCAATAGCCAAATCAACATGATTTAACATGAAGAAGACTTCATTCCAAAGCTGAATTCTATGTTATGAATTATAAGTTCCCCTATTATAAGCTATAGCTGCCATGGTAATGGATAGACCTTGCAACAAGCGACGTTCAAATGGAGGAACTGTTATTCATTCATTTAGACGCCGTGGCCACAATCATCTCTGCATCTAGATGGTTAAAAAGCAGGGATCAGAGTCGACTCCAGTCCCTGTTGTAAGCAGTGGGTGTTAGATGCAATTAGCAGCTGGCAATGCCTACTATGTAGCAGACTTACTGAGTAAGCCCACTACATAAGATCTTATTCGCAATAGTACCTACCCATATATCCAGTGTTAGTAAGAGGTTCAGATGATTATTGAATAGCAAAATCACCCAAAATGTCTGTCACTTTACTCTACTCTATTCTATCTTTTTTCTGGTGTGGACTATTCTTCCCATTATTTCCAGGCCTTTTAAAATGAAAAAAGCAAAAAGAAAAAATCAACTTATGTGGGCAATCTTGGAAAGGTATTTGTTGATTCTCCACTTTTTCTTTTCAGAAAGGGAAACTAGTATAGGAAGATCAGACTAACAACTATAAAACTACACAGTGCCCTAATAATCACACCCTAAACTGCCAAGATAATGAAGCTCCGACCCCTGAATTTCTAGCCAGACATTGAAGACTAGTAGGGAAACTGGGGAGTGTGTATAGGGGGCCCGGGACAAGGCATTTTGGGGTCCCCTAGGCGAGTACGCCAATGGCGCCCCCCCCCCCTGCTCTAAAAAAAGAACCCCCCCCAAAACACACAAATTCCTTCCCCCGCGCCGGTCCTGTCACTTTTTTCGCAATTCCCATAGCCCCCGTCCATCTCCTCAGCAGTCATGCACAATAAAAATAAACCCCCTGACAAATTTGCATTTTCAAAACGCTCCCCCCCGTAGACAGTGCAATACCCCAAAAAAAGTCACTAAAAACCCACCGATACGGGCAAATCTACAGCGATTGGTTGTTACAAAAAAAACTCTACAAAAAAAAGACCCAAAACTATTACTATTTAAAGGCTCAAATAATTCTCCCAGCCCCTGCAAACGAAACCCCCCACATGTGCTTCAGCTGTACACAGGCTTGAAAAATTCCCACCGCCAAAAGGGGGCCCTATAGTGGTAGTTTATTTGTATGTAGGCTCTGCAACATATAGTGATTAACCTGCGTTAATTTGTGACTCCCCGGAGCGTTTTTTCTGATCAGCGTGTTCCCTTTCCCCTTTTTCTTCCCCTCCGGTTCCACCTATGCTGATTGCTCCGGCCCAAATTACTGTCCCCGAGGTTTGGACACAAATATCTTTAGAATCCTCACATTTCCCGTAACCCCTTAATTTAGGTATATAAGTCCCCTTAGTCAGACAGGTATATGTTTGCCTCTCAGTCAGGGGGTATATAGTTTGCCCCCCTTGAAAGGTAGGTTATAAAATTAGGGCAATCAGGAGGTATATAGCTAGGTGCTCAGGGAAATTTTTAGCTAGGGGTTCAGGCAGGGGCGTTTTTGGGGGCTACAGGCAGGCGATGGGGGTAGGCAGGCTTTTTTGGGGGCCACAAAAAGGGTATGGGCCTCGGCAGGCGTATGGGGGGCCACAGGGAGGGGTTTTTATGGGGGGCCCCAGGCAGGCGTATGGGGGACCCGGAGGCGTATAGGGGGCCCCAGGCAGGCGTTTTCAGGTGTCGGCAGGCGTTTTCAGGGGCCCAGGCAGGCGTACAGGGCCCCAGGGGGTATGGGACTCAGGCAGGCGTATGGGACCTGGCAGGGTATGGGGGGCCCCAGGAGGGGTTATGGGGGGACAGGCAGGCGTTTTGGGGGGCCCCAGGCGGCATATGGGGGCACAGACAGCCGTATGGGGGCTTGGCAGGCGTTTTGGGGACCACGACAGGGTATGGGGGTAGGAGGCTTATGGGGGACCAGGCGGCTATGGGGCACCGGCAGGCATTAAGGGGGCCCCAGGAGGTATTTTTTTTTTGGGGGGCCCCGGAGGATTTAGGGGCACGGGGATATAGGGGGCCCAGGCAGACGTATGGGGGTCCAAAGGGAGATATAGGGGGCCCCAAGGCAGGATCATAGGTGGCGCAGGCAGGCATTATGGGGGCGAGGCAGGTTATAGGGGCCCCAGGCAGGATTATTGGGGGGGAGGCGGCTTATGGGGGCCCCAGGCGGATATAGGGGGCCAAGGCAGGCTTTTAGGTGGGCCCCAGGGAGGCATTATGGGGGGGGGCAGGTTTGGGGGGCCCCAGGCAGGATTATGGGGGCGCGGCCCGGGGACTATAGGGGGCCGCAGGAGGGATTATAGGGGGCCCCGGCAGGATTATAGGGGCCACAGGAGGCGTAGGGGGGGCCCCAGGCGATTAGGGGGCCCCGGCAGGCTTATGGGGGCCGCAGGGAGGCATTATAGGGGGGCAGGCAGGATTATGGGGGCCGCAGGCGGATATGGGGGCCACAGGAGGGGAAAATAGGGGGGGGCAGGCAGGCATTATGGGGGCCACAGGCGGGTTAGGGGGCCCCAAAGGGAGAAATTTTGGGGGCCACAGGCGGGATATAGGGGGCCACAGGAAATATAGGGGCAAGGGAGAATATAGGGGGCCCCAGGAGGCACTTAAAAAAAAACATTAATACTTACCCAATTTCGGGCGGCGCTCCTTTCAGCCGCGCGCTCCTCCGGCGTCTTTGGGCGCCGGCCTAGAGCGCTGGCGCCGGGAGAGGCGCGTCGCGATGACTCACATCTGCGAGCTTGCCGGCTGAGGCGCACGGGGCCGCGGGGGTCCTCAGCGTATGAGGACCGGTGGCCCCGCTGTGTGGGGCCCTGCAAGCTCACCGGAGGTTCCAGCGATCCTCCGGGGAGCGGGCCCGACACTGTCTGCGGGGGCAGGGAGCGCTTGCTCTCTGCCCCGCAGAAGCGGTCAACAAAGACCACGGCGCTTCAGGCCCACGGCAGCGGCCTGGAGCCCGGCGAGGGTCGGGGCCCTGACGGCGGCCTTAGGGATAGGCTGAGGTAGGCGCCCTAGGCGGTGCCTACCTTGGCCTACCCGTCGTCCCGGCCCTGGTGTATAGTATATAGTCCTAGATGTATATGACTTGGGACTTTTGCTTTTTCTGTCCTCCTTCTATTCAGGTCCTCTATCTTAACTATGAGATGTGCCCTAGTTTCAATGCAACCAAAAGTCCCAGTATTTTAAGACACTAACAATAACTGCTATTATTTCATATTTATAGCCCATATTTATTATGTTATGCTTTTAAATAATGTGTCATTCCAGTCGGATCTTCCATTAAAGAATGCCATATTGCACATTCTTAGGCTTTCATTTAGATGTAACTATATAATTTAGTTACTACCAATGTCAAAATAGTCCCAAGTGGGTAAGAAACACTCTGAAACTCTGATAACCACTCTCAATTTATTTAAATACTCTGTAATTGGAACTCTAACTATCTATAAGGGATGTCATATTTTTTCCTGCAGACATGTTTATTTCCCTTATACATCTGGTGGCAGAGTGACTATGGTTCACATTGTTTTAAATTCTTAGTAAACCAATGCATTTTGAATATATATTTTGTCCTGTATTCTAGCGATTCTTAGTTTAGATAAGGTTAACATTATATCATTTAATGTTGCAGACAGTTTTGGATTTCAAAAATTGGAACATTAGTTCAACATAATTTTTTTTGTTGATATATGAGCTTCAATGCGAATTTGTGTCATGTAAAGATTAATACAGTCACCATATGGGGAAGTGTATTTAAAAAGAATGATGGATTTGACACATCAGTAAATGTTTCTGGGGCATTATTCTGTTTGTTAAGTAGAGATCAATAAAAATAAAACTGTTGCCATTCATTCCATCATTGATGCTTGATTGTTCCATAGGGCATTGATGGCAAATGCTAAAGTTTTATTTTTAAAGGGTTACTATACTGTCAAACAATGATGTATTGTTTAAATCATCTTTCTATATGATACATTTTTTTAAAAAACTGGCCGCTGAACCACACAAAAGGCTAATACTTCCTGCCACCATTAACTAGATGCACAATTAGTATTCATCTTAGTATCATCACTTTGATCAACATTTTCTCTACATACTCTTCTTACTGTTCTTTACTTGTTTTTTTTGTTGACACGTTCATTTTTCCCTCCTCGCCTTCCCAGAGCCATGACTTTTTTATTTTTTTCACCTACATAGACATATGAGGGCTTTTATTTTGCGGAGCGAGATGTAATTTCTAATGGTGTTATTCACTCTACTATAGAATAGTCTGGGAAACTGCAAAATAATTCCAAGTGGGACAAATTGTGAAAAAAAAAAGTATTTTGCCTGTTTGGGGTGTTTTGCTTTTACACCGTTCCATTCTTCGGTCAATACAATGTTTTATCTGTATTCTACGGGTTGATGTGCATCCGACAATATCAAACATGTAAGGTTTCCATTATGTTTTGATACTGTAAAAAACTTCCAAATTTTTTCTATTTTTGAAATTTGCGCCGCGGCACCAGTTTGTGCGACCAATAACTTTTTTGCACTAACACCTACAGAGTCAGCGAAGGTGCATTTTTTGTGGGCTGAAGTGTACTTTTTATAGCTAGCAGTTTGGAATGAATGCGACTTTTTTGATCACTTTTATTCCATTTTTTAAGTGATGTAAAATGACCAAAAACGTAATTTTGCCGTTTGGAATTTTTTTTCTTCTACGGTGTTCAGCGTATGGGATAAATGATTTTATATTTTTATAGATCGGACTTTTTTGGACATGGTGATACCGAATATGTGTAACTTTTTTATTATTTTATTGTTTTTATTTGTAAAATGGGGAAAGGGGGGTGATTTGAACTTTTAATACTTTTTTTTTGTACTTTAAGGCCATGTCCCCACGGCATGGGTTTTCAGCCAGTTTTTCAGCCGGTTTGCGGTTTTTCAGACCGCCTGAAAAACCGGGCGAAAATGAGCACAATTGTGCTCTATGGAAAACCCGTGCAGCAGTCCCCACTGCACGGGTTTTGCCGTCAGACGGTTTTGTAGAAGCACAGTCTTCCGTTCGGTTTTCGGACGGAAGATGTGCTTCTCAATGGGAGGGGGGAGGGCTGTTCTCCGCTCATCGCGGAGAAAAGCCGTCCCCCCCGCGGCCGTGGGGACGGCCTCAAAGCAGGACAAATACCGGCCGGTATTTGTCCTGTGCAGTGTGGATGCGCCCTAAACCTTTTTTTTTTTCTACTTTAACATTGAGTCCACCTATGGTGCTTGACCACTAGGTGGCGTGATTGTCAATACAGTCTAATGCATTGCATAGACAATGCATTAGACTGTACCAAGATGGCGGTTTCCCCACTTCCTGTTTGCGGACGGAAGTGGGGCAAAACCAGGACATGGGAGTGACGGGAGCCTTCACAAGGCTCCCCGCTGCCATGTCTGGGTGTCGGATCGCTGCAGGTATGCTGCGGCGATGCCGATCACCCTGAAGATCGGTGCGCGGCACCGATCTTCATTCATTCAGACGCAGCAGCCATATTTGCCTGGCTGCTTCAGGGCCTCATAACTTGCCTAACCGGGCTAAAGGACAGCCCGTCCTGGGCCCAGGGCAGTGTGGAAGCCCACCACAGGGGACCCAGTATGGAGCACACACTGAGGGCAGGGACTCTGGGAATTCCTGCTCCCCCCATCCATCTTGCAGCAGAGACTCTCACAAAAGTTCTCCCTCATGGCGGGGCTCCCCTGCCCCTGTGCTGGACTCTCATAGCCCTGATCTCTCTCGCACTCCACCATGGGCTGAGAGGATGTTGCAGCTCCCTGATAGGGATGAACTGAGGGCTCTCTTATCTGATGTTACTGCATCCTTCAAAGAGGAAGTCTCATCTCTTAGACAAGATATAAAGTTGATAGCGTCTCGGGTTGAACTGCTGGAGGATGATCATGATGATACATGCAAATACCTGGCCCAGGTCCACCCGGCCTTATAGGCGCAAATGTCCACTATGCAAGAAATGGCGCGCCATCTGGAGGACCTGAATAATCAGGAACGCCGAAACAATGTGCACATTAGGGGTCTTCCGGAACCTGAGGGTGACGAAAATATACAGGCAACGCTGGACTCTCTGTTTTCCCAGGTGCTGGGGGACTCCTCCCCTCCTACATTTAAGCTGGACAGAGCCCACAGAGCACTGCGTCCCCGAAAGGGGTTTGTCCCTACAGCCTAGGGACATCATTTGCTGCTTCACGACTTCAATTTAAGGTGGC
>JAODAL010044804.1:0-32529 GCA_025379985.1 Phyllomedusa bahiana | reverse complement strand
TTATTAATTTTTACAAAACGCTTAGGCCACCTCCCAATCAGCAAGGGGACCTCAATTCCTCTACAAAGTACCGCATTGTTTTAAAAAGCTGTGCAGGTGGGCAGGTGCAAAACACCAATGGGGGGGAAACCCCACTCCCCTTAAAAAACAGATAGAAAAACATTATTTGGGTTTTGCACTTTCCTAAAAACTTTTTGAAAAAAATGAGCATGGTGCCACTGATGGGGCCCAGTAACATTACAAACAATCCAATTTCAGCAGAACACTATTAACACAAAAAACTATCAAGAAGGCACATAGGAATGTTTGGAAAAGCATTTCTGCTACTTAGAATACATGAAACATTTTTGAGGTTCTTAGTTCACATTTTTATCAAAACTGCTTAGGCCCACCTCCCAATCAGCAAGAGGACCTCAATACCTGTGGGAACCTACACTAACGTTATCTCTCTTGGTGCCCATTCAGTCCTCCACATTTCAGGGAGAGAAGATTTCTGCTACAAAGTACCCTGCATTGATTTAAAAGCCTGTGCAGGTGGGCAGAGCACAAAAACACCACGAGGGGGCAGCCACTCCCCCATAGAAACAGACCAGAAAACAATATTTGGTTTTGCACATCCTAAAAACTTTTTTGAAAAAAATGAGCATAGGTGCACACTGATGTGGCAGTAACATACAAACAATCCAATATCAGTAGAACACTATTAACACTAAAAAACTATCAAGAAGGCACATAGGAATGTTTGGAAAAGCATTTCTGCTACTTAGAATACATGGAACATTTTTGAGGTTCTTAGTTCACATATTTGATCAAAACTGCTTAAGCCCACCTTCCAATCAATACAGGTGGGAACCTACACTAATGTTACCTCTCTTGGTGCCCATTCAGACCTCCACATTTCAGGGAGGTCTGAATGGGCACCATTTTTTTCAAAAAAGTTTTTGGGATGTGCAAAACCAAATATTGTTTGGAGTCTTCTTATCTAGGGGAGTGGCTGCTGCCGCATTGGTGTTTTGCACTCCGCCAACCTGCACTGAATTATAAAACATTGCAGGGTACTTTGTAGCAGGAATCTTCTCTCTCTGAAATGTGGTGGTCTGAATGGGCACTAAGAGAGGTAACGTTAGTGTAGGTTCCCACCTGTATTGAGGTTCCACTTGCTGATTGGGAGGTGGGCTTAAGCAGTTTTGATCAAAAAAGGTGAACTAGGAACCTCACAAATGTTTCATGTATTCTAAGTAGCAGAAATGCTTTTCCAAAAATTCCTATGTCCCCTTTGATAGTTTTTTGAGTGTTAATAGTGTGCTATGGAAATTGGATTGTGTTTGTATGTTACTGCCACATCAGTGTGCACCTATGCTCATTTTTTTCAAAAATTTTTTCGGATGTGCAAAACCAAATATTGTTTTCTGGTCTACCATCTCATTGGCTGAGCAGGTAAGGGAAATAATCTCATTTCCCCTAATTCTTTACTTTCATTAATATCTGTTGTTAAATTGTATAAACCTAGCAGGTCTAAAGTTACTCAATCTTAGTCGGTTCGTTAATCTTATATCTGTTTCTTTAAGATATGTTTTTAGGCTGAGAAACATGCCTTGTTCTCACTAGTTGTAGCCTTAAACTTCTGAACGTACTGATAAGAGTTTCATCTGGAACAATGGATGATTGAATTGAAGACATCTGCACTGGTTCTTTTCTCATAAAAATGTATGTTTTGACTATCATAGCAAAGGGCCAAATGAAATGTATTAACTAAATGTTGCTACTGTATGAACACCTTTTGCTTAGTTAAACTTTGAATTTCTTCCAGAAAATTAGATAATGAATATTAATCAATATAAACATATTAATTTGCTCCGACTGTATTCATATTATGAGATAAGTATTTGAACTAGTATAGGTTAATGCAATTTTGTTATTAATCATGTGATTTCATGGAACAGCCTCAATATAAAATAAACCTGTTCTGAAGGTTTTCTCTCAAAGCCATTTTGATTCACTAACCTCTATGAATTAATTTGCTCTCCTGTGGCTCTCCTGGCCGACACCTAAAGGAGTTCTGTAATCAGTATATTTACTACTCTAAAATTACTTGGAGGTCCCACCGAGATCCCAGTTCATTGGGTTATATCCGAAAATAATCTGCATAATGGTGGATAGAGGACACAAAATTGGGGCCTTGAGTAGAGATTGTTACAATTCCTAGTCCACCCTCCTCTCTCATACAGTCCCACCAACAGTTCTAATGAGGCTATGGTAGAAAATATTAACCAGTACTGGCTTGTCCCAGAGTTTTAACAAAGCTGCCACCTTCTTTTTTACAGCATGTATGATTTATTCCTTCCATGACCTAGGTGTCAAGGTTCCTCAGAAGTACATCCCAGAGCTATTATGTCATTGTGCCAGTTTCAGGGACTGCAGATATATTTCATACAGCCACCCAAGGTAATAACCTATGACTATGGTTTTGTCTGTGTGGATCTCTTTTCAGGATGTCCGGACGCATGGCCACGTGCCACAGTAACAGCAAAGACAGCAGCAAAGATATTGCTCTCAGAGATGGAATGCTGGTATGGAGTACCTGAGGTAACAAAACACCAGAGGAACATATTTCACAGGAGAGGTTGACATTATAGAAGATTTGAGACTATAGCTCGAGCTGTATGCTTTTATCACTCCGGTGTAGAAATAAGGTAAAGGAATTGATAACTCTTAAACTGAAATTCAGAAGATGGTAGCTGAGACAGGAAGGTCCTGGATTGAGTTTTGCCAGTAGGTCTGTACTCAGACAGGAACATTGTCAAAAGAAAAACAGAATTTATCCCGTATAAAGTGATGTTTGCCTCATCTGCTAAGATAGGATGTTACTTTCCCCAACAGTTACAAAAGTCACGGTGATTTAACATGGTATGTCAGTATTTTGCAACAGACACTAAACTAAGTGAGCCACCAAGTATATTCTTCCATTTCAGATTAAGACCATATCCAGAGAATTTACAATCTAAAGCCTAAAGATTGACTGACGATAAAGAAACATGTGAAAGAAGAAATGACTGCCTGATTTGGAAGCCTGTACCAGATACAACTGACGACTCCGAAATCTGTCATGGTGGAAAGGAAAGAACCAAGAGATACAGACATCTAATTAATATGAGTGGCCCTCTGAACCAGAAATAAGTCATCAATATAACACATTGACTATTCACCTTGATGCTGATTGATCTGAAGAGACATTTAATAGTAACTTCAGGGAAGGTTGAGATAGTAAGTTATCAAATTCACTGATCATTGGTTTTGTACATGCTCCCCTGTAGAGTACTTGAGTGTACAAAGTAACTCATCTTGTAGGTTACTCACATATAGCTCAGCATTAAGACCACCATCGATCCTGGTCAAGTATCAAATGTAATTGGCTGTAAAACAACCCTATATTACCAGACTTCCTCCACTGAAATTGAAAGTTCCTTCAATTTCTCGATTCATTAGCTCCATTTTCCTTTGATTCTTCCAGAACCATTTGCAACCATCGGACTCCAGTCTATTGACTTTCGTCTCATCGCTCCAAGTCACCTGTTTCCAATCTTCTACTTTCCACAGTTCATACAGTACATTTTTGCAAACTCGAGCCGATGCTTCTTATGACAATATTCGAGACGCTTCTTCACCTTTTTTGGGCAACCATTCCAGATTTGTATAATGTGCGTCACATGGTGCTTGCATGGATATCTGTGATCTCACTGTTACGAAGCATATGAGCCACCTCCGCTGCCATGTTTGACGTGCCAGAACTGATAGACCTTGTGATGAGCAACTTGTTGATTCCGATATTTTGCCTAGACGTCCACCTCTTGGCTTTGGAAATGGATGGATGGACTTCATTTCATATTCTTTCAGATGTTGTGTCACTCCTATAATGTAGTTGATCAATTTTCTTGGCCGAGAGACTGCTATCGATGAGTTGGATGATGCTGGGGTTTATTTGGAGAGGGGGAGGAAACCTTCTTAATGGCTGCTCCTCAATTAGAACCAATGGGAATCAGCTTAATAACTCACTGAGCTATTAGGGAATGTGAGAACTGGTTGTAATTTGGAGATTCTTGGGTCCCACCAGTTGAGTTGATTCTTGGGGCCCCTTCACTGGATTTAATTCTTGGGGCCCACCAGTAGAGTTGATTCTTTGGACCACCAGTGGACTTATTTCCTGGTACCCACCAGTGAAGTTGATTTTTGGGACCCCTTCACTGGAGTTAATTCTTGGAGCTCACCAGTGGAGTTGATTCTTTGGCCCACCAGTGGAGTTGATTCCTGGTGCCCACCAGTGAAGTTGATTCTTGGGGCCATCAGTGGAATTTCATTCTTGGGGACCACCAGTGGAGTTGGGGACCAACTCTACAGCTACTTCACATGCCTCTTATACGCTGCCTTTTGCTTTTTGACTCTTTCTCTCTCCCTTTCTGCCTCTTCCAAGGTTGTATACGCAGTTTAAAAGAAACTCCAGATGTGCCATGCTTAGGTGCCCACCAGGGGTTTCCTCTGTCCCCTATGGGCCAGTCCGATCCTGTCTCCACTGGAACTTTCTCATAAAAATATATGGTTTGACCTTCGTAGCAGATGGCCAAATGAAATGTAGCAACAAAATGTTGCTACTGTATGAACACATTTTGTGTAGTTAAACCTTGAATTTCTTCCAGAAATCAGATAATTTTGGTATTAATCATGTGATTTCATGGAACACCCTTCGCATAAAATAAACCTGTTCCAAGGTTTTTTTCTAAGAGCCACTTTGAGTCATTAAACTCTGTAAATTAATTAACTCTTCTGTGGTAGCCAACTGACCGACGCCCAAAGAAGTGACCCTTTAGGGTAGAGAGTAGATTTACTACTCTGACACTGTCTATTCACGAATTGGCGCAAAACTGATTTTCAAGCCCATTGCAGCCACCAACTTTTTATACTGGAGCCAGGAGTTCAAAGTAAGCAGGAGGGGGAGTTCTCCCCATGCTGTTTCACAGAGCCTGATCTTCCCAGCCAGCTTCAGGCTCCCACTTCCTGTTCAGGCTGAGGGCGGTGCTACAGCTTCAAACTCCCACTTCCTGTTGAGGCTGTGGGTGGTTCTATAGCTCCAGGCTCCAACTTCCTGTTCAGGCTGTGGACGGTTCTACAGTTTCAGGCTCCCACTTACTGTTCAGGCTGTGGGCGTTTCTACAGTTTCGGGCTCCCACTTACTGCTCAGGCTGTGGGTGGTTCTACAACAGGGACTTTCATTCCTACATCAGCAGCACTCTATAGGCACTAAAAATGGTCAAAAAGGACATAAGAATTTCTTGGAACAGCATTTCTGCTACTATGGAACACTATGAAGTGTGGAGGTAGAAACAGACACCAAGAGAGGTAGCATGTAGCGTAGGTTCCAACCTGAATTGGGGTCACCTTGCCGCGGTAGGTGGGCATTTACAGTTTTGATCAAAAATATACACTAAGAACCTCCAATTTTTTCAAATGTTTCATAGTAGCAGAAACGCTGTTCCAAAAAATTATGTCCTTTTTGACCGTTTTTAGTGCCTATAGAGTGCTGCTGATATTGTATTGTGTTTGCATAGCTTTTGACTGCCACACCAGTGTACACCTATACATTTATTTTTCGAAATGGATGTGCTAACCAGATTTTGTTTTTTGACTGTTTGGATGGGGAAGTGGCTGGTTCCCATCTTGGTTTATGCATTCCACCCACTTGCACAGGCTTTTTAATCAAATCAGGTTTATAGCTGGAGCCTTCTAACCCTGAAGTATGGAGGTCTAGACAGACACCAAGAGAGGTAGCTTGTAGCATAGGTTCTCACCTGAATTGGGTCACCTTGCTTTGGTACGTGGGCATTTACAGTTTTGATCAAAAATGTACACTAAGAACCTCAAATTTTGTCATATGTTCCATAGCAGCAGAAATGCTGTTCCAAAACATTCTTATGTCCTTTTTGACCGTTTTTAGTGCCTATAGAGTGCTGCGGATATTGTATTTGCATAACTTTTGACTGCCACACCAGTGTGCACCTATAAGTTTATTTTTCAAAATTGATATGTTGACCATATTTCGTTTTTTTTTTTAAATTCCTATATGACTCTTTTAGAGGGACATTTCTAACAGAAAGGGTGTAAATAGCAGGACACAAGGCTGCAGAGCTCTTAAGGGGTAAAGCTTGTCATTAACATAGATAAACAAGCAGCAGGTAGTGATGTTACCATGGTCAGCCAGGGCAGCTGGAGCAATGGGAGCAAAGAGAGATGGACAGTAACCTCAGGAAACTTGTGTACACAAGCAGGAGATAAGAACTGCTATAACTCTGAAGGGAAGCAAAATCAAAAGAGCAACATATTTGTTAATAGTCTTTATTTACCTCTGTCTTCATGATTACAGCTAATTAATGTGATTAGAATACCCTTTTAATGATATTGCTAAAAAAAAAAACAAATAATTGGCAATGACTTTTTGTTTTCTAGTGACTGACCTTCAACTGACGTTGATATTTGTGATCCTTATCATTAAGTGAACGTCCCAGGAAGACTTTGATGGCCTCTTTCTCACACTCCATTTGTATGTTCAGGAACTGTTGCTGCGCCATTGGGAAACTTGGGATATGTTTGTCCATCTCAGATGTATATCTGGCCATTGCCTCCTGCACCGCTGCAGTGTTTTCAATCTCGGCCAGAGCCAGAACCGCATTCTCCATGCAGGGAACCGTTCCGCTCTGAATCGCCTTCACATACGAGGCGGCAAGAACTGCTAACACTAAGACAAAGAAAACTCCAATATTTAGCATCACCAAACCATCGAGTTATCAATTTTTCAAATAAGATAACAATGTATTTGTGCAGTCTGTGCTTCTTTGGCCGCATATCCATTGGGGTATTCTGCAGCATGTGGTCATGTACTACTGAGTAAACCCTTGATATTAGTCTGGGTGGTTATAGTTTAAGCACAGATATGGCCACATGAAGTTCTCCTGCTCATACAGTAGACTCCCTCCCTGTGCTCCAAAGACTTGTTTTGAGTGCCTCCCTTTTATGCTTGTACAATCTTGACCACATATATCTGACCAGGAGAAAAGAAGAGGTGTAAGGGGGAAGAAACAAGATTGTATATCCCATCCTACATTAAGGGCCACATGTTACTATAGGTTACCATAGGTTACTATGGGCAAAAGAGTAAGTTTTAGCCCTAAACAGGTTCATACATGTGGCCCTTTTAAGTTCCTGCCCTCACTGTACTAGTGATTCTCCTAGGTGCCAAAATTTGAGAATAACTAAGACTAATGTGGGTGCACATACTTAGATATTTATGTCATAATATGTTTCTTACTTCTCCCCGTAACTTGATTTCCTGCTGCCAGTGTTTTTACCCGACTCTGGCTAACCATGTAACTATAGAATTTCGCAGCCTGTTCCACAAAGTCTTCTTCCAATTCACTCTCTTGTAGTGTCTCCAAGTTCACAAGTTTTTTCGTTGATGCCGGCCGCTCAAACACAAAACATTTGTGCGTATGGAAAAAATGTTGAATGCACTCACGAGGTAGGTTGTAGTCACTGATATTTTTGCCAGTGCCTTAAAGAGACAAATGAACAGTGTTAAGATGACGTAAAGGGGATCTTCGAAAGATTTGTGAAGGCTTCTCTTCTTCGTAGTACATATATACATACACAGAAGACCAATAGTTCTTCTGTGTAAGACACAGTGGAAATAGCTCTATCACCTTCTTGTATTGGGAGAACAGGTGACCAAAGGAGCCTAAATTGTGTTTTTTCTGCCCACTTTGTCTTGCCAAAAATTGGAATAAAAAGTGATTGAAGGGTCACAGGTATCTGAAAATGGTACCAATAAAAACCACAGTTTAGTCTCCAAAAACAAGTCCTCTTAAAGGTCACATAGATGAAAGAGTTATTGGTCTGCAAAGCAAAAAAAATAAATAAATTACAGAAATCGTGCTGACCAGCAGAATAAAATATCATGTCATTTATACCTCCCAAAAAATCCACAGGGATTCCAATTCGAAATACTCATCTAAAACCAAAAGCAAACTTTTCCCATTGACCTTAGGAGAAAATGCGCATTGCAGTTCACACCACATGTATTTTGGGAGGTTGGTTTTTAAGAGTAAAAAAAAAAACTTAGAACATGTTAATTTTTCTGCTATATTCCAAGTCAAAAAATGCCTCCAAAACATTTGTATGCCGGATCCGCATCCAAAACCTCATAGAGATGAATGGGACTCATTTTGTGACTGTAAATCCGCGGGGAAAAAAGGACCTAAAATCCGATGAGTAAATTTTACTCATCATCTGGATGTAAAATATAAAAACTTAGGGTGACATGTATGAAACTTGGCTCTAACTCGCCATCGATATAGAGGAGTGTAGAACGTGACAGTATGTATGAACCTGTCGTATGTGGGTTCATAAATCTGGCATGTGCTCTGCCTTGCATAGTATAGCATATCTTTGGAGCATGGCATATTTTTGGTGCATATCTTTGGTGCAAGTTTTGGCATGCGGCTGTTCATACATCTATAGAGCAGGGCTATGACAGTTTTTTGGCAGCAAGGTAAGCCAAAAAAATGGTGCAGCCCTGTTGATACTGTCACCCTTAACATCCCATTCTTCTATTTTATTCGTTTCTACAGCAATTTTAACACACAGAAATAGTCATTATTCACAGTGCTCCCTGTCCCGATTGGGTGTCAGTCTAAATTCCAGACTTACCTATCAGTATATTTTAAGAGTGTGGAGGAAACCAGAGGAAACACATGCAAACACTTTGCAGATGTTGTCCCTAGTGGAATTTGAATCCAGGACCCCAGCCTTGTAGGACAACAGTGCTAACCACTGAGCTCCCGTGCTGCACTGTGCTAACCACAGAGCTACTGTGCTGCACTATGCTAACCACCGAGCCACTGTGCTAATCATAGAGCTACTGTGCTGCACTGTGCTAAGCATAGAGTTACTGTGCTGCACTGTGCTAACCACTGAGCCCCTGTTCTGCACCGTGCTAACCATTGAGCCCCTGTTCTGCACCCTGCTAACCACTGAGCCCCTGTTCTGCACCATGCTAACCACTGAGCCCCTGTTCTGCACCATGCTAACCACTGAGCCCCTGTTCTGCACCCTGCTAGCCACTGAGCCCCTGTTCTGCACCGTGCTAACCATTGAGCCCCTGTTCTGCACCATGCTAACCACTGAGCCCCTGTTCTGCACAATGCTAACCACTGAGCCCCTGTTCTGCACCATGCTAACCAATGAGCCCCTGTTCTGCACCCTGCTAACCACTGAGCCCCTGTTCTGCACCCTGCTAGCCACTGAGCCCCTGTTCTGCAGCGTGCTAACCACTGAGCCCCTGTTCTGCACCATGCTAACCACTGAGCCCCTGTTTGCACCCTGCTAGCCACTGAGCCGCTGTTCTGC
Organism: Phyllomedusa bahiana; assembly: GCA_025379985.1. Classification (NCBI taxonomy): domain Eukaryota; kingdom Metazoa; phylum Chordata; class Amphibia; order Anura; family Hylidae; genus Phyllomedusa; species Phyllomedusa bahiana. Next base: position 23,079 of record JAODAL010044804.1, on the reverse strand, counting down.
ACTGTGCTAACCACTGAGCCCCTGTTCTGCACCCTGCTAACCACTGAGCCCCTTTTCTGCACCCTGCTAAGCACTGAGCCCCTGTTCTGCACCATGATAACCACTGAGCCCCTGTTCTGCACCATGCTAACCACTGAGCCCCTGGTCTGCACCATATTAACCATTGAGCCCCTGTTCTGCACCATGATATCCACTGAGCCCCTGTTCTGCACTGTGTTAACCACTGAGCTATAGAGCTTACCCACCCCTACAGTATACAATAAATAATTAGTAACTTATGCTACAAAAAAGAAATGTACCTCTCTTAAGCTCCAAAGATGATATTAGATATTCATCTTCTGTTATTGCTTTTCCATTCTTCACCAGTTCTAGACTGAAGTCTCGGACACACCAGGTAAATGATGGGAAATACCTCTTATATTCGCCTGTGTCGTCTTGCTCAGGAGATGACTTCAGCTTAATTAGTTTTGTCAATTCGGTTACATAGCTGAGAAATTGTGTTGTTAAGAAAAAGGTAATAGATAAGAGGGAGATAAAACAATCTGTTACTTCTAAGTGGAGTTTGGTGAAAAACATGGAACAGTGGTGCGTGGCGAGCAGTTATGGAGGACGAGTCTTGTAAAGAAGAAAAAAATATACAGAAATTTCTATAAAGATGGCTGGTGTCATTCAAGGGGGAGCCAAAAATTGAAAAGAGGTGGACCACCAGAACCAATGAAATGTGAAGTACTGCTCCTATGAAATATATATGTATGGGTTTTTGGCCATGTAACTCATCTTAAAGTGGTTTTGCCATGAAATAAAATTGACGTGGGAAATTTACACATTAAAGGGGTTGTCTCACTGCAGGGATTGCTGCTTTTTATGCTAAAGATCTTGTACAAACAAGTCACTTTGTAATATATGTCCATTAACAGTGTCCTACCTATTTCTAGATATCCCCTCTTGTATGGGCTGCATCAGCTTCTCAGGTCGCTATAGCTACAGACCTGTTTGATCTCTCCTGATAGGCTGCCATCACTGGTTGCTATAGCTACAGACCTGGCTTCTACTGCAGCCCAGTAGAAACCAGTAAACATGTCTCTGAATTCAAAATGAAACCAAGAAAAAAGGACTGAGGTAAGATGAATCAATGTAGTGAGACAACCCCTTTAAATAACAAACATTTTCACCATTCATTATTATTAAAAATTCTGTATGATTTCTGTTTTAGCTGCTTCTTTAGTGATCCATTGGTAACAGCTCGTCTCCAGGGGATCCGACCAAGGCTGAGAGCTCCTCAGTCCTGGCCAGACATGTTCAGACATCACCTCTCCTATCAGGCAGCTACTGAATGTTCAAACCCCAGGTGCTACCATTTGACTCTTGTCCTCTGTAATCCTCAGTAATCACACACACTTACTGCTGAGCTAGTGTTCAACCCCAGGTTCTATCAATCTACTCCCGTTCTCTATGATCCTTAGTAATTAGTCAAACAGTGCAAATAAATAAAAGAAAAATAAACCTCAATCAGGTCTGTGCATTGATAAAGGGACAAAAACATCCACAGGTTTGGTTCCTACAGGGATTTGAACCTAGGACCCTTGTGCCTGGAGGCAAAAACTTTACCTCTCAGCTACATTGTAGCTACTCACAGCTCTATACATAAACAGACCTTTCTTTGACTAGAGGGAGGAAAGGCCTGGTAATGTCATCCTGCTGGGTCACATGATCTGCAATTCAAACAAATCTCACACGCCACCTTCTGAGCAGACAGAGCTCAAGAGCTGGATGCAGGAGCTATGAAATGAGATCCCCTATAAAGGGGTTTGTCTTATCTTAGTGTTTCATAGAGTCAGCAGCAGCTTTCATTCATGCATCCTGTCACTTCCTGGTCAAGCTGGGGGTAATTAGCATATGAGATTTAGTCTAGATTTGATAGATTAGATAAACAATCTTCTGCTACTAGATCCAGAGAAGCTTCTGAGCTAAAGTAAACAGTAGAGTAATTAGTGTCTTTTGTTTGAAAGATCAGATAACACACAAGCTCTCAGGCTGCCAGCAGTTCCCTGACCTGTGTGATGATGTCACTCCCTGCTATCAGATAAGACAAACAGTGGGAGGGGGACGACGACAAGCAAACAGGTCCATAACTAGAGAAACCTGAAAGCCCTCAGAAAGTGAAAAAATTACTTGTAGCTCCTCAACAACAACAAAAAAAATGAACAGAGCAATATATTCAGAAAATGTCTTCATTTAGCGTTCCCTACATGTTGAAAACGAATCTTTGTAGTGAGACAACCCCTTTAAGAGGTGTGATGACTGATATGAAATTATTATAAATTATAGTATTAATGAGCCATCATGCTACCTGCTATGGATAATTTTAAGAACCTTTAACGCAGTTTCAGCTCAGATACATGATCAACAAATCAGTAACACAAATAGCAAAGTGCAGCTTAATTACACAAAAGTTAGAAAGCTTTGACCCAAATGGGTATATGCAAACATCCGATTGGAGCTTTACATGTAACTGATTATGCACCATAATAAACCATTCTTTGAGAAAGAATCAGGGATGTCATCTTTGGGAGACTGAGAAGTCTGTCCTTCCCTATCAATGAAATTGTATGGCTTTAGTGTCCAAAAGTGTGTTAGCACCGCCTCAGCTGACCTACAGCTTGTACAGGTGGCCACAATTATGGCAAAATTAGAGAAACTATTTCAATACATCTAAGAGCTCCAGTCTTCTGCTCACCTTCCCCTTTCACAGCAGCATTTTTGTTGTCCCCCATCCTCTCGACCTCTACTTCCTGTTTCACGGAATTACGTTTTTTGTGGCTGATGAGGTTTCACATCTTGAGGTTGCAGAGATCTCCTATTAAAATTGATAACCCTGAGGAACACTCATTTTGGTGCCTTAAAAGTTGGAACCGTTTTTTGAGTATGTTTCCCCTATCGGCTCTAATTTTGGAGATCCGACATTGCCACCTTACCAAGTATCTGCCGCTGAAAGCAGTGGTCACTCAATATTGAACTAAAAAATGTAATCAACATCTCATAAACTAGAGGTGCTAGAACACAATGGATGGGATTTTCGGGCTCAGCAGCCCACAAATACCCAGAATAAGGTAAACAATTCTAGGTATCAATTTTTTTTTCTTTTGTTCCCCAGTGCTCTAGAGTTGGGGTCCTGGGTTCAGTTTCTTCCTACAACACCCCAAAAATATTAACCCCTTCAGGACCCGGGTTTTTTTTTTTGTGACACGTTCGTTTTTCCCTCCTCGCCTTCTGAAAGCCATAACATGAGGGCTTTTATTTTGCGGGACAAGATGTACTTTCTAATGGTGTTATTCACTATACTATAGATTATACTGGGAAAACCGCAGAAAAATTCCAAGTGGGAACAAATTGTGAAAAAAAACGTATTTTCGCCATGTTTCTGGGTGATTTGCTTTTTTGGCGTTCAATCTTCGGTAAATATAATGTGTTATCTGTATTCTACAGGTTGTTAGCATCCGGCAATACCAAACAAGTAGGGTTTCCGTTATGTTTTGGTACTGTAAAAAAAACTTCCAAACATGTTCTATTTTTGAAATTTGCGCCGCGGCGCCATCTTCTGCGGCCAATTTTTAGTACTTATATCTACGGACTTCAGTGAGGGGCATTTTTTGTGGGATGAAGTGTACTTTTTATTGCTAACAGTTTGGAATGCATGCGACTTTTTTGATCATTTTTATTCCATTTTTTTGAGTGACGTAAAATTACCAAAAAACGCAATTTTGGAGTTTGGAATTTTTTTTCTTCTACGGTGTTCAGCGTACGGGATGAATTATGTTATATTTTTATAGATCGGACTTTTTCGGACGCGGTGATATCAAATATGTGTAACTTTTTTATTAGTTTAATGATTTTATTTGTAAAATGGGGAAAGGGGGGCGATTTGAACTTTTAATACTTTTTTTTTGTACTTTAAAACTTTATTTAATTTTTTTCTTTTTACTGTAACATTTAGTCCCCCTATGGTGCTTGACCACTAGGGATCACAATTGTTAATACAACCTAATGCATTGCCTAGGCAATGCATTAGGTTGTACAAAGATGGCGGTTCCCCACTTCCTGTCTGCTGACGGAAGTGGGGCAAACCGGCCAGGGTAAGTGACGGGAGCCTTCACAAGGCTCCCCACCACAATGCCCGGTGATCGGATCGGCGCAGCATAGCTGCGCTGATGCCGATCACCGCACCGATCGGCATCTTTGCCGCGGTGTCTGATGGGTAAAACAGTGCCAGCGGGCGGAGCCACCCGCCGGCGCTGTTACTGCCGGGTGTTAGCGGCAATATGCCGCTAACACCCGGCGGCTGTGCAGGGGGGGGTCGCGGCGCGATCCCCCTGCAAAGCCCCGGAGCGGCCCTGGGATGTACTCATACGCCCAGGGTCGTGAAGGGGTTAATAGGTTATTATTTGTGCCTGAGAAAGGGAAGTTAGATTGTGAGCTTCATTGGTAACAGGCTGTAATGTGAATGCTAACAACCTGTATGGAGGGCGACGGGTCTACAGTGACCTGTTCAGGCTGAGAACGGTTCTACAGCTTCAGGCCCCCACTTCCTATTCAGGCTGTGAGCGGTTCTGGAACTTTAGGCTCTCACTTCCTGTTCAAGCTGTGGGCAGTTCTACAGCTTCAGGCTCCCACTTCCTGTTCAGGTTGTGGGCCGTTCTACAGCTTTAGGCTCCCTCTTCCTGTTCGGGCTGTGGGCTGACATTTCAACTCTGCTATTCCTAGCTATGACTGTTAGACATTACTAACATAATGTGTTAAACAGTAGGGCAGAAGGCTACAGAGCTATAAAGGGTCAAAGTTTGTCAGTAACATAAACAAGTTCCTGTGCTGCTGATAAGACAAAGCAGGGAGAGATGGTCGAACAGGGCAGTTGGAGTAATGAGAGGAGAGCTGGTAACCTAGGAAAGCTTGTGTACACAAGCAGGAGATAAGAACTGCATTAAATCTCAAATGAAACAAAATCAGACTACCAATGTATTTGGTAATAGTCATTATTTACATTTGCCTACATGTTTAAAGCTAATCAATGTGGCCCCACTATTCTATTAAATCCTTCTTAACAGTCATAATAATGATAATAATAATAATAATAATAGTAATAGTAATAATATGACTCTTACTTTTTTCCCTCCTTACCTGTCCTTTCCTTCCTATGTTGTCCACAGGGCAGAGTATAGATTAAACCCCGTTTTACAGGCCTCCTCACATTGGCAAAGCATCATATTGGTATGTATTATCTTTGAAACACTATAGCAATTATTGCATTTTAATGAGAAATTTGCAAGATTTGGAGGTTTTTAAGTAGGATGAAGTAAAGGTTTTATTTTAGATTTGAGTAATTTTTTTCTGCTGTGATTTCTTGATATATTAGCCCTGAGTAGAAATCTTTGGTCGTACAATTGAATGTACGGGAAACCGATGGAAAGACATCAGGTGCCGGTGGTTTTTACATAGCCTAGATGTATTCAGCTACTTGTACTCTGATGCCCCTAAATATAATCCAATGTGATCAATTGTCTTTTTGACGTCACCTAATTACATTTGTATGTAATTTGTTCTCAGTATAACTCCAGCTGTTTTGAGAAGGCGTCAGGGGTTCATTGGAGAACATTAGTGAACAAATAGCATCATGAAAACCAAGGAATACACCAAAAGCTCAGGAATAAAGTTGTAGCAAAGTGTATTGCAGGGTTAGGTTTATAAAAAAAATAAATAAAAAATAGCCCAAACCCTGAACATCTCATGGAGCAAAGTTCAATCCATCATTCGTAAATGGAAGGGGTAAGGCACAACTGCTAACCTACCAAGACATGGCCGTCCACCTAAATTTACAGCACAGAGAGCAAGGTGAACACTAATTAGAGAAATAACCAAGAGGTCCAGGGTGACTCTGGAGGAGCTACAGAGACCCACAGATCAGGTGGGAGAATCTGTCCATAGGACAACTATTAATTGTGTCCTCCACAAATCCGGCTTTTATGGAAGAGGGGAAGAAGAAAGCCCTTTTTGAAAGCAAGTCCGAAGAAGTCCCATTTTCAGTTTGTAAAAAGCTATGTAGGGGCCACAGCAAGCATGTGTAAGGAGAGGCTTTGGTCAGATGAGACCAAAATTGAAAGTTTTGGCCTAATGCTATGTGTGGAGAAAAGCCAACACTGTACATCACCCTGAACACGCCATCCTCACCATGAAGCATGGTGAGGGCAGCATCATGCTGGGGAGAAGCTTTGCTTTAGCAGGGACTGGGAAGCTGCTCAAAGTTAATGCGAAGATGCAGAAAATAGACGGAAGTCCAGGTATCCTAGGCGACACACTGGATGCCGCTGAGTACCGCTGAGAAATCCGGAAGCAGGTAGCAGTAAAAACAGACGTTTATTATAAACAAAAGTAAAAATGCACATTGGCAACAAACCCCCACGGCAGATGAGAAGCACAGACGCGTTTCGGGCAGAGAACGCCCTTGCTCACTGTGATGTCGGCTATGTATGTGCAATGAATTTAAAACACACTAAGACCAATCATATTGCACGGCTAGATCAAGGATATCAATTAAATATATGTAATAGAAAGGTAGAAAAGCATATACAATTATATTGTTTATAGCATATGGTATATATGACAAGATATAGACCTGTTGGTAGGCATTATATTAATATATATATAGCATATCTGTACGATAGTTTAATCCTTCCGGTCTTCTTGTTCCTAATTTCAAAATCCAATATGCCTCTCTTTGTCTTATTGTTTTAATCCAATTACCACCTCTATAAGGAAGTTGTATTTGTTCTATTGCATAAAACCTGAAGCTTGGTTGCCATCATGGCATTCCAAAAAATGTTTTGCAGCACCTGACATTTGGCTTTTTTGTTTTTTTATGCTGTAGATATGTTCCCCTATTCGAGTTTTAATTTTACGGGTAGTGCTTCCCACGTATTTCTTTTTACAGCTAATGCATTCTATGATGTAGATGCAGTGATGGCTATTACAGATGATGAACTGTCTGATATCATATTTGTGTAAGTTTTCATTATCTGTAAATTCTTGTGTTTTAATAGCCATATTACAACAGTTGCAACGTGACCCTCCACATTTAAAAAAACCCTTTTGGGAGAGCCAGACTTTCGATGTTATGTTTGTATTGTTAGTGTATACACTAGGGGAAATGATGTTTCCTATTGTTTTACCCCTTTTTGGTATTATTTTGACCTATTCTTCCAGAATTTCTGCCAAAGTATTGTCCTGCCTAAGAATATTAAGATTTCTTTGAAAGATCGATTTGATTTGTTTAAAGTTGTTACTATACTTGGTGGTAAACACCATTTTGCTTTCCTTCACTGATTGTTGTTTTTTATTTCTTACACAAATATGATATCAGACAGTTCATCAACTGTAATAGCCATCACTGCATCTACATCATAGAAATACGTGGGAAGTACTACCCGTAAAATTAAAACTCGAATAGGGGAACACATCTACAGCATAAAAAAACAAAAAAGCCAAATGTCAGGTGCTGCAAAACATTTTTTGGAATGCCATGATGGCAACCAAGCTTCAGGTTTTATGCAATAGAACAAATACAACTTCCTTATAGAGGTGGTAATTGGATTAAAACAATAAGACAAAGAGAGGCATATTGGATTTTGAAATTAGGAACAAGAAGACCGGAAGGATTAAACTATCGTACAGATATGCTATATATATATTAATATAATGCCTACCAACAGGTCTATATCTTGTCATATATACCATATGCTATAAGCAATATAATTGTATATGCTTTTCTACCTTTCTATTACATATATTTAATTGATATCCTTGATCATGTGATCTAGCCGTGCAATATGATTGGTCTTAGTGTGTTTTAAATTCATTGCACATACATAGCCGACATCACAGTGAGTAAGGGCGTCTATCGCCCGAAACGTGTCTGTGTTTCTCATCTGCCGTGGGGGTTTGTTGCCAATGTGTATTTTTACTTTTGTTAAAAATAAATGTCTGTTTTTACTGCTACCTGCTTCCGGATTTCTCAGCGGTACTCAGCGGCATCCAGTGTGTCGCCTAGGATACCCGGAATTCCGTCTATTTTCTGCGTCACTTTCGCCAGGCCGGCGGCCGGCTCGGAGCAGTATAGCAGCGACGTGCATCTCCAGAACAATCCGTTACAGCCCATGTAAGTGAGCCTCATTGTTTTTCTACATTTGTATGTCTTAATGCGAAGATGGATGGAGCTAAATACAAGGCAATCCTGGATGAAAACCTGTTAGAGGATTGAGACTAGAGCGTAGGTTCACTTTCCAGCAGTAAAACCCTAAACATACAGCCAAAGCTACAATGGAAGGGTTTACACCAAAGCATAATCATGTGTTACAATGACCTAGTTATGGTCCAGACCTAAATCCCATTGAGAATCTGGGGCAGGACTTGAAAATTGCTGTTCACAAACGTTCATCAACCAATCTAACTGAGCTTGAACGATTCTGCAAAGGAGAATGGGCAAAAATTAATTCCAGCCTCTAGATGTGCAAAGCTGTTAGAAACCTCCTCCAACAGACTGCAGATGTCATTGCAGATAAAGGTGGTCCTACAAAGTACTGACTCGGGGGGGCTGAATACATTATGTACACCACAATTTTCAGTTTTTTAAATTGCAAATATTTGCAAATTTGCTAATAATTGCTACTTTGCGTTGAAGTTTGTGGCTGTAACATTTAAAATGAGGAAAAGTTCATGGGGTAGGAAGACTTTTGCAAACCACTCTAAATCTCTATTGAATATGATCAAAAATGTTATTGATATACATCTGTGGCAACTTTTTATATGATCTTTAAAATTCCCAATAGAAAAATCAGTCTGTGCACCACTGTGTAATATGCTGGTACTATATGAACAACAGGAAACCATACAAGGTCTACCATATTCCCTCATTGTACTGACATATGTATATGCATATAAGCATATATACACATATATAACAGGTTATCTTTAAAAGAGATAACATTTTGTTCCAAAATCCATGGCCATTAAGGATACTGTAGCTGGTCCAGAGATTGCTGATCAATAGTCCCCAAGCTGTTAAATATGAAGGCACTGCTCAACAGGACAGCCAAGGAGAAGATCCAGGCGTCGTTCTTACAATCTCCCTGTAGTAAAAGAAAAATGTTATTTTCAGGTTTTACAAAATTACATTGAAGGACTGCAATTCCTCAACACTGGTCATGGCTGCCATAGGGACCCCTGGCAATGGCCCTAAATCTAACTGTATCTGTGTCTCTAAGACATAAATAAAGTTGAAAATCATGGTGGAGCAGGGAACCAGCAGCATCTTTACTGGAAGGGTCTTTCTATTTTTGGTCTCTGGCTTGCTATCTTCCCTGCTCTGTGAATAGCTTTTGCTCTAGGACTGATGAGTCATGCCTGCCTCTGCTTCACTGCCGGCTAGTGTGCAGGCAACCTCCTATTGCTGAATACTTTAACATATAACAGCAACTACAACATCACTAACTGTGTCTAAGTTAGCAGGTTCCCCATTGTATACCTTTTCCTTTCCAGGATCTCCTGGCACCTTTCCTTCATGATTGATTGCAAGGTAAACATGCTGCTTAGTGCCTAAAGCTTCAGTACCTTGAATAAGGGTTCATCATCATCATTATCCATGCGTACAATAAATAGTTTATATAACATTCACTTGAGACCACTTGTAGGGTGGTCATACACACCCTATAAATTAATGCATCATTACGTACTGTCTGACTGGTGGATAAATCTTGGTCTGGTAAATGCAAGGAGAGTGCTGCCTACCAGAATGTCTCATGCCTATTGTAAGTGCCCGTCGACACGGCAATGATTTACAGTCAGATTGTTACGTGGATTCAGGTTTTAAAAACCATAAAAATCTGACTGTAAATTATCCCCATAGACCTCAGTTGAAAATTCGAGTTGTAGTCCACACGACTTGTATTTTCTTGAGGTCAGTTTTCAAAACCGCCATTTTTACACAAAACTTGCTACATGTCCATTCTTTCCACCATATTTTAGGTAAAAAGAAAAAGCGTACCAAACATTTTTACGTCAGATCTGCGTCCAAACTCCATATAGATGAATGGGACTAGTTTTCTGATTGTAAATCCGGTGGGAAAAAAACTCCTAAAATCCACAATAAAAAACCACATCAAAATACTTGCTGAACAATGTGGTTTTAGGACTCAGAATCCAATGAGCATTTTGACTTGTGTCATGTGGACGTGCCCTAAGATAATATAAAGGAGGGATCATAGACTGGGGCTGTTAATCAGGGTTTGGCCTCTTATTTTCAAGAGCTTGGTGTGCAGGAACAGGAGTGTTTGCACAAAGCCCTAACCTCAGTCCCATCCAACATTTTTGGATGAATAGGAGTGCCGATAGCAAGACAGAGCTTCTCCCAACACAGGAACAGGAGTGTTTGCACAAAGCCCTAACCACAGTCCCATCCAAAATTTTTGGATGAATAGGAGTGCCGATAGCAAGACAGAGCTTCTCCCAACACAAGCATCTGACCTTACATATGCTTTTGTGGCTGCATGGGCAAATACTTCCACAGGCACACACCAAAAGAAGTGGAGGCCATTGCAGGTGGATGGTTGCTCTTACCCACCTTTTCCACATCACCGAGTCCCTCTGTATCCACGAGAACAAGTGTTTGTCCAGGATTCTTAGGGTGAGGGACACACCACATCCAGATCCCTTTGGTCTTTGACTGGATGGTGGATCCCAGAGGAAAACCTGGAAAGATGAATAAAGAAACCTAAAAAAAGAAATCCACATTTTTCCAAATTTACAGTTTCTAGCTACAATTATTAAAAATAACCCAAAACTTGCATTACTTTCAGGGCCGGTGTCAGCACCTGGCAAAGGGTCCATGGGAGGGGAAAGAGTTTACTGCTGCCCTCTGGATTTATCAATCATTATGCATTCTCTTAATTCTCTCACACAGCATAAAAAGGGAAACTATACGGAACACCGGGGCACATTTATTGCAGCAAATGCGCCAAAATTCTGGTGTAACTTGAGCAGAAAATATTGTTTTACACCACATATATTATGTGACAACTTTTAGTCATTTCTGAGCCTGGTTTGACAAAAGGGTCGAGGGCTCATTTCCGAAGGAGTTGTTTCATAGAATAGGGAGTAGCTTAATATGCCAACATTTTAGCGCTATCAGTGACGCAAAGTAAAAGAAGTTATAAAGTTACTGGACAGTCTAAACCTGCACCAGATTTATGAGCACAGTTATTGATTCGGCGCATTTTAAGACGGTCTAGTTTAAGGGTACATCCACACGGCAAGGGTTTTCAATTGGTTTTTCAGACAGTTTTTGGATTTGAAAATCGCCTGAAAAACGACTTTCAAGCCTCCCCATAGACGGAAATAGAAAATCTGCCCAAGTAGTCTACACTGCACGGTTTTCCTACTGGGCAGACCTTCACGCCCAGTGGTGTGGAGCAGGGTCGAACATATTCTACAGGAGGTGGCTCTGCAATTGTCGGCAGTGCAAATGGAGGCTGTCTTGGTGGTGGAGGAAGACCCTGAGCCAGCCTGAGAAGTACCTTGCAGAAGCTGAATCAAGACCAAAGCCTCTGCATGAGATGGGTAAGCCACCCGAGGAGCCCGCACCCGCACTTTCTTTAAGCCAGTCAGTCCAGCCACAGCCTCCTGTGCCCACAGAGATCGAGATCGACCAAGATTAAGAAGATGCGACAAGCACGCCAGTGGTACCTGTCCGTCAACACCATGCGCACCCTCCTGAGACCATTGCACTCGTAACCTGGACCAGAAAAGAGTTCCAAAAGGCTGAGCGGAATGCTGCAGATTTTGTTAATGAGTTAAACACCTCAGCTACCTGGGTCCGCAAGTGTCATGCTAATAGCACAATCCGGTACTTTGATATACAGGCTGGATATCGGTTCATCGAAGAAGATAAGACTGGCCATAAAGTTTTTGTCAACTGGAGATTGGTCAAGCGCTGGGACCTGCTGAAGAAGTACCACAATCTAGAGCCAGGCCAGAAGGTGCGATACAGCAAGTGTGTCTCCCCGAGAGGGTTTTGGGCTGCATCCATACAACAGATGGATTTGCCCATATTCCTGGAGGATATTGGTCCTGCCCGTTAGGATGAAGAGTGGACTGATGACATGGAGGATGCTGCCTTCTATAATGTGCAACACCTATGCTAGTGTGGTCATACCCAATGCTCCCCGTACTCCTCCAGTCATCCCTAAAGCTGCCTCTACTGCACCTATTGCGCTATGTGCGCAGACCCCCATACCATCCCAACTGATGCAACCAGAGTACAGCCCGAGGGGAACATAGCACCTTCTGTATTTTTTGCCCACACATCTGCATCATCGTGTGCCAAGGGGCAGGTCTCTTTAGCAGGCTATTTGCCTGGGCTTGTTCCCATTGCCTCATCAACCCCCATACCCACCCCCAACATTGACACCTGTGGAGAAGGCACCCAAGCCAAACCAGTCCCTGCATCAGCATTTGAAGTTCAGGTTTCTCAGCTGCCCCATTGAGGAGTGTTCCTGACTTCATCTCACAGCCATAATTTTTATGTTTACTGTAGGTCCACGTGTATAATTGTAATATATGTGATTTACTGTGCCCACGATTGCTTGGCTCAACAAAGCTAATATTGTCATGTCTCATCTGAAGTGCTCTCGGCTGAGAGTTACTTCCCCCATCATCGGTTTACATGATGGGAGCTATGTGCGTCCAGCGTGGCGCAGTAAAAAAAAGAATGTCTTAGCAAGTTTTTTTAAGCTGGAGCTCATTGCATATAGATTTTATAGGAGCTGTTTAAATTTGTGTGCAGTAAACTCCCCTAGAGTAAGGTTTAGGTGAGAGTAAATAGTCACCATGACAGTATCATGGTAAGAGAGAAGTTCAGTACCTGGCCCATTCCAACCACTAGTATCATGTTAGTATATTACCCAGTCTCTTTGGTAGGCACAGCCATACATACAAACAATAATAATAATAATAATAATAATAATAATAATAATAATAATAATAATAATAATAATCTTTATATAGCGCCAACATATTCCGCAGCACTTTACAATTTAGAGGGTGTACATACAGACATTACACATTAAAAGAACTTACAAATGAGACACAAGGTGTGAAGGCCCTGCTCATGAGAGCTTACAATCTATTATGGTGTATGGGTGAAACATACGGTAATAAGTGCCAAGTTTACAATGGTCCAGCCATGTTTCATAAATAGGGGGTGGTTTACATGAAAAATGGATGAACCTGCCACCCAGACTGTACATCTATATACAGATAAGTGCCTGTGAGTGCCCAAGTGCAGGGAGTGACAGATGTGTGTGATAGCAGTTAGGGATCTTGGTGGGCCAGACCGAGAAGATGTATTTTCAGGGCCCTCTTAAAACTGTGAGGGTTGTGAATGTGCCTGATCGCCCGCGGTAGCATATTCCAGAGAATTGGTGCCGCACGTGTGAAATCTTGTAGTCGGGCATGGGAGGTTCGGATAATTAAGGAATGTAATCTGATATCATCAGCAGAGCGGAGAGCACGGGTAGGGCGGTAGACAGAGACGAGGGAGGAGATGTAGGGAGGAGCAGCGCTGTGGAGAGCTTTATGGGTGAGAGTGCTGAGTTTATACTGTATCCTGTACTGGATGGGCAACCAGTGCAGTGACTGACACAGGGTAGAGGCATCAGTATAGCGGCTGGAGAGAAAGACAAGCCTGGATGCTGCATTCTGGACAGATTGGAGAGGGGAGAGTTTGCAGAGAGGGAGACCGATAAGCAAGGAGTTGCAGTAGTCAAGACGAGAAAGAATAAGAGCAGTAATGAGAGTTTGAGTTGTTTCCACAGTGAGAAATGGACGGATTTTGGAGATATTCTTGAGGTGCAGGTGACAGAAGCGGGCAAGGGATTGGATATATGGGGTGAAGGTCAGATCAGTATCCAATATAACCCCTAGACAGCGGGCCTGCTGCCTAGGAAAAATGGTGGTATCACATACAGAAACAGAAATAGCAAGGGGGGGGGGGGTGGTTAGTAGATGGCGGAAAGACAAGAAGTTCAGTCTTAGTGAGGTTTAGTTTCAGATGGAGAGAGGATATGATGTCAGAGACAGCGGACAGACAGTCACTGGGGTTTTGTAGCAAGGCTGGAGTGATGTCACGGGAGGAGGTGTATAATTGGGTGTCATCCGCATAGAGATGGTACTGGAAGCCAAATCTACTGATGGTTTGTCCAATGGGGGCTGTGTACAATGAAAAGAGGAGAGGACCTAGAACTGATCCCTGAGGAACTCCAACAGTAAGAGGAAGAGGAGAGGAGGTCGAACCGGAAAACGAGACACTGAAGAAGCGGTCAGAGAGGTAGGACGAGAACCAAGCGAGAGCAGTGTCCTGGAGGCCAATGGTGCTGAGCATGCTGAGGAGAAGTTGGTGATCCACAGTGTCAAATGCTGCAGAGAGATCCAAGAGAAGCAACAATGAGTAGTTACCCTGAGATTTTGCTGTTAGGAGGTCATTTGAGACTTTAACTAAGGCAGTTTCCGTGGAGTGTAGGGTGCGGAAACCTGATTGCAGCGGGTCAAGAAGAGAGTTAGCAGAGAGATAGCGGATTAGATACATGAGATTTTAAAGAGAGTTTATGGTGTCCCCCTAGCAGAACTAACACCTGTGACATTATGTACACCTCAATACTTATTGTATCATTTTCCATGTTTCCTTCTCCAATACAAAATTCTCTCCACAATCTAATTTCCCTACAGCGGCCACGTTACAATGTAATGAAATAGGGAATATAAAGGCTTATCACTTGCAACTCACCAGTTCTTCTCCCGGCCAGTTTGTTCATCAGATAAGATTTTCCCGTCCGGTATTTTCCTACAATTGCAATAACCACGACCGGCTGCGAGATTCCCTGAAGGATTTTCTCAGCTTCTTTATTGAGGACCAAGATATTACCCTCCACATTCTCTATCAGGCAGATGGGCTCCAGCATGGAAAGGACTGAAGGCGATGCCGGGGGCGGTCTTTTTCTGTAAGAGGCACATGAAAGAGACACATGCTATATACAAGGTTATATATGACTGCCTTCACACCGGTGTCAGGGGCTCCATCAACAAATCTGGGTTCAGAATATCTCTGCGTGCCAGACCACAAAGGAAACTGACAGGACTCTTTGTAGATCTATGTGTTTTTTTTTAGTGTTGTTGTTTGTTTTAATAAAAAGTGTTTAATAAAGTATTTTTGGGGGGTTCTGTATTTTTTTATTTAACATTTTTTATTTATTTGAATTTTACTCTTTTTGTAGGATGTCTTGAAGGATGGCTATTGTGGCATACTGGGATTTGTGGTTCCATAATAGCTGCTTTGGAACTACAAGTCCCAGCAAACCACACTTGTCAGCCTTGAAAGTAAGGCACTGTAGATGCCATAAACTGTGCTACATATACCGTATTTACACGTAGTACATCAAAACAATCAGAGGATGCTCTTTGCAACACATGACTATGATAGAAGTTCTAGAGCTGGCACACAAAACCTTTTGAAGGGGATCTCTGGGACTATATATATTTTTGTTATAGGGCTCACAAATTCATTATATTAAACTTTGTAATTCATACTTATTAAAATTAATTACCTGTCCTGCTATGCAAAAGCAGGCAAACAGACCTTTTCTCCATTTCCCCTACCTCCTGGAAACCATGTGATGTTCATTGACTACATAGTTTTTCTTCTGCATCACATACTTTTTTGCCAGGCTCAGCTCAGGAACACTCCCATGTAATGGGAGTAACCTGAGTAGAGGATGATCTGGACACACAATAGTGAGGGCATAAATACCTGCCAGCCTTTAGTTTGAAAGTGAATAGAAGCCAGCAGGAGTAATAACAGGAGGAGGAATTGTTTATCTCTGGCAGCGTTGCACTTCTGCCAACAGAAAGCATTACAAAGCTGGGGGGTTGTGTTGCATTCTGACAGCTCTATAAGCTGCTTACATAGTGACTTATGAGTCGCAGCAGAAAGATGCAGTCAGGATAAAAAATTATTCAAAGTAGAGAGCTGGTAGGGGATTTCACACTAATGTTATCACATAGACCCTAGCAGTAATAACTGTGGAGGGAAATCCTAGATTACAACTGCTATGCAGTCTGGGAGTTGTAGGAAAGTGATGGAGAACTACTGACACTCATACAAGCAGGAAGTTGCACTGGAAAAAGTGGAACTTATGACACATGAATAAGGAGGCAAAAAAGAAGAGAAGAAGCACATGAAGGTAGTGGAATATCTTTACTTTTCACTATAAATGCTGTTTATAGTGTTCTATGAAATCTTTAAACTCCCGGATAACTCCTTTATGATGTATACATATGTACAACTGTTCAAACACATACAGAATAGGGCTAAGACAGATTTTTGGTGCAAAACACACCAACTAAAATGGCGCAGTGCAAATCGGACACGTCACCCTTAATGTATTATAAGCCAGAAGCAATTAAAGAGAGGTCTTAGTCTTGACTCACCTCAGGTCCCAGCCCTGCCGGATCTGCTGTCTCGCAAAGGGAGAATGCCTCATTGAGATTCTCTGCTGGAGCTTGCTCTGTTAGGTTCTCTGCTGGAGCTTGCTTTGTTAGGATCTCTGCTGAAACTGGCTCTGTTAGGTTCTCTGCTGGAGCTTGCTCTGTTAGGTTCTCTGCTGGAGCTTGCTTTGTTAGGATCTCTGCTGAAACTGGCTCTGTTATATTTTCTGCTGGAGCTTGCTCTGTTAGATTCTCTTTTGGAGCTTGCTCTGTTAGATTCTCTGCCGGAGCTTGCTCTCTTAGGTTCTATGCTGGAGCTTGTTCTCTTAGGTTCTCTGCTGGAGCTTGCTCTGTTAGATTCTCTGCCGGAGCTTGCTCTGTTAGATTCTCTGCCGGAGCTTGCTCTCTTTGGTTCTCTGCTGGAGCTTGCTTTGTTAGGATCTCTGCTGAAACTTGCTCTGTTAGATTCTCTGCTGGAGCTTGCTTTGTTAGGTTCTCTGCTGAAACTTGCTCTGTTAGGTTCTCTGCTGGAGCTTGCTCTATTATATTTTCTGCTGGAGCTTGCTCTCTTAGATTCTCTGCTGGAGCTTTCTCTATTAGGTTCTCTGCTGGAGCTTGCTCTGTTAGATTCTCTGCTGGAGCTTTCTCTATTAGGTTCTCTGCTGGAGTTTGCTCTGTTTGATGTTCTGCTGGAGCTTGCTCTGTTAGGTCCTCTGCTGGAGCTTGCTCTGTTAAGTTCTCTGCTGGAGTTTGCTCTCTTAGGTTCTCTGCTGGAGCTTGCTCTGTTAGGTTCTCTGCTGGAGCCTGCTCTGTTATATTTTCTGCTGGAGCTTGCTCTCTTAGGTTCTCTGCTGGAGCTTGCTCTCTTAGGTTCTCTGCTGGAGCCTGCACTGTTATATTTTCTGCTGGAGCTTGCTCTCTTAGGTTCTCTGCTGGAGTTTGCTCTGTTAGAATCTCTGCTGGAACCAACAAGGTGAAGAGTTACTTATCTTCCAGAAAAACCTGAAATATGAACAGGCGAGTATTAGAGCACTTAATTACACATATTCAGGATAGATGTCTGATTCCATGCTCACATAATTCTCACTATATGATTAATGAAACCATCACTCTAACATATTCTGGGCAAGTAAAAGAAATAAAATTTGTACATACAAAGGGCCTATACATAATTAATTTATATGATCAATTCTGTAGCTTCATTTAGTCCATTTACATTGAGAGCATTTAGACAAAAAAAATCCAGAACATTACCCATTTTCTGAGAATCTCTTTCTTTAGATTTTCTAGATTGCTAGCCTCAATGGGATATACTGTGAATAGTTTTCCTACTGAGATTCCTTCAAATGCCTACATATACTATGCAGTAAAACTCTGCTGCCTTTTTTTTGGTCTTTGTTGACTTATTCTTCTTTCTCAGAAAATCAGATCACAGAAAAAACTGAGGGCGACATGTATGTAATTTTTTTTGTGCGCATTTGTATTGTAGAATGCGCCTGAATTTATGAACCTGTTCTACTGCAGGTCATAGATTTAGCGCTTTCAGCTACAGGCAAAAAAATCAGGTAGGTCAAACCACTTTTAAAGTGTCTACCTGTTCCAGCTTAATGCGCCTGGTTTTTGCCAATATGAAGCTTAATGTGTATAATCATATGGTTGGGGTGCGACCCGCCTCCCGCACGCCCCCTGATCTCAGGTGTATTACGAAGTGCCGCGGGTGCTTTGTAATGCGCCTAATATTGGAGTGCACCCGATTAACCCCATAAGCCGAAGGCCTGAAAAGTACCGAATGACCAGCACATTTTTCTAGTTTTTGCCTTCTTGCGTTTCAACAGTTGTAACGTTTTTATTTTTTCAATGACGCAGTTGTAAGAGGTCTCGTTTTATTTGGGATAAGTTATACTTTTTGGGGAAATAGTTTAAGTTCACTTATAAATTATTGCAGAATTTTTTTCAATTTTTTTTTGCAAATTTGTTTTTACATTTTTTTAACATCTTTACACATTTTTTAACAAAGGGATTACATTATTTAGTTTTAGAATATATTCTACAGGGTTATTTACCGGTGTGGGAGAAAATTAAATATGTGTAGTCCTTTTTTTGTGTGTAATGTATACACAATTATTTTGTGTATACAAAATCCCTAAATTTCCAATAAAAAAATAAGTTCATTTATACAGATTAAAATAAACAACATACATGAAAAATGTAAATTCCCCACACTGATACTCACGGCAGATAAGCATAGATGCAAATTATGCACCGAAAGCCAATCCTAACCGTCGTTAAATGTAGACAGGATAATAGATATAGGGAAAATAGTTACTCATGATTTGGAAATTTACTTAAGATATGTTAGTCCTCAAATGAGAAAATTACATAGGACAGAAGCAAATAATTGAATCCATTAAACAACTGGTTCACTGTCCCTATTGAGACCCCTATAGTAAACCCTTAAAGACTGAAGGATCATCACCCCGATAAGGGTGGCCCCACCGCCGATGGCTTTCCCTCCAAGACCCTATTAAGTCCCTAAAGTAGAGAATATAATACAAAGGAATTCCAAAATAGGTCCTAATATGGGAGGAAAACAACAAAAAGGACCCTGCAGACTTTAAGGGTTTACTATAGGGGTTTTCATTTTGATGGGGCTAAATCTGTTTTAGGGTATGTTCACGCGCTACAGTACATCGTGTCTTTCGGGAGCTCGCGCTAATATGACATTCATTGCTCGCGGCGTGTAATACGATCGTATTGTACGAGCCGGGGAGAGGAGGCGTAATCCATAGTTCTCTATGAGAACTATGGATTACCGTCATTTCGTGTGAACATACCCTTAGAAATTTAGCTCACCTGTATGTGATACGTGGGCATGACGGTATTAGCTCTTTTAGAATAGGATCAGAACGTAGATGATGCCAATGCTTCGTCAAAATATGACTAAATCTGCAATGAGCCTCATTGTAAGTGGTGATAAAATTATATTGAAAATCATAATGGTTTGTATTATCGCTTGTACTTTGTTGTGGTTGAATACAATTCTAGCTGCTTTATTATATGCATCTTTCATCAGTGATAAGGGGTATCCCTTTTCTCTTAATTTTCTGGGCCACTATCTTGCCTTGTTCAGTAAAGTTTGCTTCATTGCTACAATTTTTCTCTATTGTTTATTCTGTGTTTTCTGGATTTGGGTTGTTTGGGTTTGTCTGCACAGGGTGAGTTAGGCTACATTTACACAGCTAAAGTTAAAGTACCATTGGAAACCCGACGGTATTTTAACTTCGCCGCACCAGTGTTTTTTGTGCAGTTTTTGTGAAAGAAAACATGGTTGGATTTAGGCTGGGGCCTTACGGGAATCTGAAGGGTATCTGGTGGAAGATAAAACATGTTCTATCTTCTGCCGGATGGATGGCGGCTTCAATAGAAATCCCATGCTGTGTAGACTACAGCATGGATTTTCTATTGAAGTCTACACAGCTCAGGGTGCAGTCTGATTTTTGGCGGATTCTGCCTGAATCTGCCATACATCCAAGGAAAAACCTGTACTATGTAGACATATCCTTGAGGGGGTTTGGTGACGGTAATTTTTTGTCGGGTCGCCCTTTTCGGGGCGTTAGTTCCGCCAAGGAAGATTAGGTTCTTTGAGGGAATTTTAGGGAAAGCTTCTTTTTACCCCCTCGTTCTTCATGAAGGGGCACTTTGGATCTTTTACTGCCTTCTCCCTCTTAGTTGGAACCGCACACACGTATGTAACAATGTTTTTTCGGAGATCATCAGATGGGTAAGTCCCTTGTTTTGTGACTGGACCCTTACAGTATTTATTTGCATTATTTGTTGTTTCTGACCTTTGTATTTATTTTGGAGCATACTATTACATTAATTATTACAGTTTTAAGGTGCCTTAAAAGAGTGTATAGAGGGCCTCAATGACTGAACCTGTCAAAAATCTGGCGTCTGGTCTATGTTGCATCGTATAATTGATGTGCCTAGTCTAGGCGAATAGCAAAATGTAGGCGCATAGCATAGTACTTTGGCGTATTCAGATTTGTTGTGCCTGACGTATGATGCGCCTAGTTTTGGTGTACTAGAGAATAGGGTGTCAACAGTTGTTTGGCGCAAAATACACCAACAAAAATTTATTTTGGTTACTTATGCATGGCAGTGATTTTTTGGACAGTATATTCTGCTTCCATTTTTGATAGTGACTGCTTGTATAGTGCAGATAACCATTTTTACAGAATGATTTAGGGTGGCATGTATGAATGGGGCTGCGCCATTTTTTTGGGTGTGCCATTCGTTCCTATGTGGTTCTGGTCACAGATCTGCGGTAAAAACCACATACAAATGTTTTAGACCTGTACCACATGAGGTCTTTAGCTAATACCATTGACATCAACAGTAATTTTCCACACATTTCTGCATAAAATTTGAAGAAAGAATGAACAACTTTTTTTTTACCGCGAGCCATTTTTGAAAACCGTGCACCGAAAATGTGCATTTTATGAACTACATCTTTTTTTTATTGAGGTCAATGGAAATCATTTAAGACAGGAGAAAGGAAGTTGCTACATAAACATAGAAATGGATTCTTTACTGTAAGAGCAGTAAGACTGTGGAACTCTCTGCCCGAGGAACTTGTCATGGTGAATTTTAATAACAGGTTCAAAAAAGGTCTGGAGACATTTCTAGAATGTAATAATATAACAGGTTTATGTGACCAGGATTCTGGAGAAGGGTCTGGATACATTTCTTGATGTAATAATATAAACAAGTTATAGTGACCCGGATTCTGGAGAAGGGTCTGGAGACATTTCTAAAATGTAATAATAGAACAAGTTATAGTGACCAGGATTCTGGGAGAAGGGGTCTGGATAAAATTTCTAGTGTAATAATAGAACAAGTTATAGTGAAACCCGGATTATGGGAGAAGGGTCTGGAGACATTTCTAGATTTAATATTATAACACTTTCTAGTGACCAGGATTCTGGAGAAGGTCTGGATAATTTTTAGATGAAAAAAGAATATTATTGTGACCAGTTGGAGAAGGTCTGGATACATTTTGATGATTTAATATAGCAAGTTATAGTGACCAGGATTCTGGAGAAGGGGTTGGATACATTTTTAGATGTAATACTATAACAAGTTACAGTGACCAGGATTCTGGAGAAGGGTCTGGATACATTTCTAGATGTAATAATATAACAAATTATAGTGACTGGGATTCTGGAGAAGGGTCTGGATACATTTCTAGATGTAATAATTAGAGATGGGCGAATTTCCCGAAATTCGTTTCGTTCACTTCGCCGAATTTCTCGGCAAAAAATAACTTCGTTCCGAATTACTTCAGCACGAATCACGTTAAAAAGCAGCTATTTCCAGGCTGCACAGAGCCTGCAGGGTGCTGTAGAACGTTGTGCCATGCTTAAATATGCAGAGGGAGCTTGGTTTGGTCTTCATACAATGTTGTGTTTTAGTATGACACGCACATGACTGCCGCCGCTCTTAGAATCGCTTCACTATAAAATTCCCTGGGCACTTAAGAGGGCAAAACTGACCAAAAAAACTGAAGCGGGAATGTTGCCTGATAAAGTCATGCCAGAGAAAGCTGGAAAAAAACAAGCTGAGGGCTCAGGTGGCAACATTAGTGACAGAGTGTGGAGGTGACGGCGGCAGCCACAGCAGCATGAGGTCAGACAGTGGCACAATGACATTCTGGAGGTGGCAAAAACAGGAATAGGCCACAGAGTGGCACAATGACACAGTGTGGAGGTCACGGCAGCAGCAGCATGAGGTCAGACAGTATCACAATGACATTCTGGAGGTGGCAAAAACAGGAATAGGCCACAGAGTGGCACAATGACAGTGCGGAGGTCACGGCAGCAGCAGCATGAGGTCAGACAATGGCACAATGACATTCTGAAGGTGGCAAAAACAGGAATAGGCCACAGAGTGGCACAATGACACTGTTACGGATGTGGTAGTGGATCCTCTGGACCACCACAAGCAATGGTATAAGCCACGCCAGGGAGCGGAGTCTAAGTAGGTCCGGTTTTACCAAGAGCCCGCCGCAAAGCGGGATGGACTTGCTGCGGCGGATTACTACCAGATCGCTACACCTGATGTGACTTGCTTGCGGTGGCAGCCGAGGTGTTGCGCGGTACAAAATCGTGAAGCAGGCTCGTAGTCGGGGACAGGCAGAAGATCTGGACAGGCGGCAATGGTTCGTGGTCAAGGGACGGAGGCAGAAGGTACGGTACACAGTAAACGGAACAAGACACTAAAGGAAAGCTTCCTCTCTAGGCATAGGGCACTATCGATTCGGCAAAGGTGCTGGGGAAGAGGCAGGTCTTAAATAGGGTCCGTGCCCGGTGAGACCAATCACCGGCACACTGTCCCTTTAAATTTCCCGGTAGTGCCGCGCGCGCGCTAGAGCGTGAGCGTGCACCCGGCCGGCAGCAGGAGCACGCGCCAGGACGGGAACAGGAGGGGGGTTTAAAA
>JAODAL010044803.1:0-32530 GCA_025379985.1 Phyllomedusa bahiana | reverse complement strand
CTCTAAAAACCCAACGGGGTCCCCCCCGCAAAGGAGGAGGGGGGGAACACAAAATGCGGACCACGGGCCTTTCTCTCCGTAGTTTCCAAAAGGGCCCCCGACCTTTTTTAAACAATTTCATGGTCTTCATTGGGCGGGGGGGTTCGGGGGTCCAGAGTTAGAAACAAGGTGGGGATCAGCTCTCGGGGTTTGCATCATCTGGGGGAAAGTCAGGGCTGTGTTGAAGCTGTGCCGGAGGAAAGCGGAGGGGGGGAGGGGGGTTTTCCTAGACCCCGTTTTTCCGGCGGCCCTCCCTTGGGAAAAAGGGGTTTTGGGGGCGAATTGGGGGGCGGGGGAAAGGAAGATGGGAAGTCGGGTTTGTTTGTGCCCCTCGACCCAGGGGCCCTTGGGAAATCAAGGCCCCATCTCTCACATGGGGGCTTGGAGCTCCATTTCCTCCAACATGATCCTCTCTTTAATGCCTTCAAAATAAAAAAAAACGTTACGGGGGGGCCACCCTCCTGGATCCCTGATAAAAAAAAAAACTCAGCATTTTCCCTTCCCACCCCCCCAAAAAAATAGAGAAAAAGGCCGGGGAAATGGAGACCTTCCCCTGATTAAATCAACTGGGACTTTCTTTTTGGGGTTTTGCTTCAGGGTTTTTTAAATGTCATTGGGGAAAACAAACACCAGGGAACGTGACAGCCAGTAGCGTCCCAAAGTACCCTTTAAGGGGGGGGAGCAGCAGCGGCAGCAGGCAAGGGGGCAAAAAGGCCTTTTTGGGTGCCCTTGGAAATTTTTTTAATTTACCACCTCCCTCCCCCCAGGCAATGCAGGGCCACAAAACAACACCCAGAGCCAGCTTAAGATCATGGTGCACGACTATCTGCGTCCCCAACCCCGATTTTTTTGGGTTGGTTCCGGCCCAAATTTGACTTCTGGGTACCCAAAAATGGACAAATTTGGCCCCGGGGAGTGGCTGGGCCCCGCCATAGAGGGGGTTGCCCTCCCAAAGAGCCGGTCATATCGAGCGGACCTTCAGCACAGCCGGAGGGAGTCATTCAGGAAAAACGCCACCCGGCCCTTTCACAGATAATGTGGATCATTTGATTTCTTCAAGATAAATGGGGGCATGGGATTTTCTGATGATGTTGTGGCCCCAATTCCCCGAGGTAAAAACCGTTTTGTTGGGTCAAATTCACATTCCTCTCCAAACAAAAAATGGTCCTCTTGAAAAACTTTTTTTTTAAAATGATAAATTTCTTATTTGCAATTTTTTTTCCCAAACCCCCAAACAGTTCATTTTGTTTGGTTTTGCTTTTAAAGGGGGACTGAAAAAGGCACCAAGGTTTCATGAAAAAACCCATTTTTCCCAAATTTCTCACTTCATCTTTGTTTTTTTGCATTGTCAATGGTTTTGGGGTCTTGTTTCCCCTCAAAAAATTTTTTTAACAGTGGCTGAAAAGCCCTTTTTATTTAAAAATTTTTTGGGGGTCATGCTGCTTTAAAATCCCAAAAATTACTACGGCCCCCTATTTTTAAAAAAATGTTTTTTTAAAATTTGACTTTTGGTTTTTCAAAAATTTGTCAAAAGTGGAAAATGGGTCTGTTTTGTTTGGGGGGGGGTTTTGCGGGTGACTTGCGCTATATTCAGTCCTTTATAAAAAAGTTGTTTCTAACAGACATTTGTTCTTCACAATTGTAAAAGAGTGGCTCAAGGGTGTTTGGTGCTGTCAAAAAACAGGAATAGGTGGACACTGTTAATGGACACAATTGAAAAATATTTGTTTTTGCAAGTTCTTTAACATAGGTTCAATCCTGTATTGGGAAAACCCATTTAATAAAATTTTAAAAAAAAAGAGAAACAAAAAACATGGTGGGATTCCATCTATTTAAAAAAAAAAGTTTTCTAGAATTAAAAATACTTTAAAAAAATTGCCCTGTACCCAAAAAGCTGTTAAAAATATTCCTCCCCGAATTGTTCAAGGGAGGTACAGGAAAAAATTGACCCGATGTAGGTTATTCAGGGACATGGAGTATTTGGGGCACGGACAGGAACAAAGTACAGAGAATTTCCTCCAGCACGTTTTAGTAAAAAAGAGAAAAAAAAATGCCAAGAAAAAAAGGGACCTGGGTGTAACAAAGGGGTGTTAAACCCCCGTATTTCCAAGTGAAGTAAATTTTCCGCCTCTTTCGGAGGGGCAGCGCTTTCCCCGGTCTTGACTGTTTTTACTGAGGAAGGCCCGGGGGTTCTCAAACTTCTGCTTCCCCTCTGCTTCAGCCCCGACAGTTTTGTTGCTGCGCTTTTAGGGCATTTTAAAACCCGCGTGTTAATAGATGACGGACGCCAGGGGGAGGCTCTCACCGAACCCCACTGTAACTCTGGCCCCGGGGGCTTTTCTGGGCCCCAAAAGGGTTTTTTAGTCAAAGTCCAGTTTAAACTTTTAAAAAGGTGGTTGGGAAAGACTCCTTTTTCCGGCATTTTTTAAATTTTGGGGGTCTGCAGGTTTGGGGGGTCATGTGTAAACCTTTGGGAAAAATATAGTTAATTCCCGTTTAAATAAAAATTGGGGGGGGGTTTAAAGGGCTCCTTTTTCGGGCCCATTTTTTTAAATCTGGGGGTTTCGGGACAGGTTTAATGGCCCATACTTGCCCGGGCCCGGCCGCGGGCCCCGCTGCCCCTCGGCCTTTTTCCCTCCTGCCGGGGCCCGCGGCGGGGGAAATTCCCGGTCACCCGCGGCCACCCTCGCCCCCACGCCGGCTTCCCTTCCCGGGGCCCCGCTCCGGTGAACGGCGCTCTTCGGGCCCCGGGGCCGTGGTGCGCATGCGCCCCCTAGCGGCGGGGGCCGGCGACGGCGGGTTTTAAAATTTTAAAAAGGGGCCATTTGTCCCGGTAATTGGTTATTGCCGGGCGGGGGGTCCTATATAATGTTCCCCCCCCGGGGCACCTGTTGCCAAAATTGTTGGTGTGTTTAGTGAGAGTTTGGGGTGTCCTTTTGCCCGTTTTTTTTAAAACCGGGTTGTACCATCCGTTCCGCTACGTTTCCTGCCCTTCCCTTTTTTCCGCCCTCCCCTGACCGTCTGCCTGTCTCTGACCCAAAACCTCGGCCCCCTGCCCTGCCCTTCTGATTTTCCTGACTACCCCTCTGGTTTAGACTCTGTACCACGCAGTACCCCGGCCCCCAAACCGCAAGCA
This sequence comes from Phyllomedusa bahiana, assembly GCA_025379985.1. Classification (NCBI taxonomy): domain Eukaryota; kingdom Metazoa; phylum Chordata; class Amphibia; order Anura; family Hylidae; genus Phyllomedusa; species Phyllomedusa bahiana. The sequence continues at coordinate 29,355 of JAODAL010044803.1, read as the reverse complement.
AGTCACGTCAGGGGGTAAGGGCCCGGTACCCCTCACGCGCGGGCAAGTCCACCCCCTTTTTTGCGGGGGTTTGGGTTAAAAAAACGGGGGGCAAATTAGACTCCGTTCCCTGGCGTGGCTTGAATCCCAAAGGCTTGCGGGGGTCCAGGGAAACCCCACCAAAACCTTCCAGTAAATCCCCCCCATGGTTTTGGGCCGGGGGTACCTCGGGCCCAAAAACTCCGGGACTTTTACGAGGGCCGCCCCCAGCAGGTCAGCGCATCGACCAGTCGCAGCCTTTAAATCCCAAAACCTTGGGGCTGCCTCCCTCCGCCTGGGGCCCGGGCTGGTCCCACTGCACCATTTGCCCCTTTGCAGCCGCTGCCCCCTTTTCCTGCTCTGGCCCTGGACCTTTCTGCATCTGCCGTCCCGCCCCGCTTGATGGGCCCCAAGAAGTGCAGGGGTTTCATCAGTCAGTGTTCTATACACATCGAGTTGCTGGGGCCCCCCCCAATCAATTTCCCACTGAGCGGGCAAAAGTCCTTTATTATTAGCCTAAAAAAATGGCGAAGCTCGGGCCGGGGCCACCCCGCTGTGGGACCAAGGAGACCCGCTAACGGCAAAACTTGCAACCCTTCCTCCGGGGTTCCGGACTGTCTTTGAGGTTCCCCGGGTCAACCTCCTCAGCTGCCGCGCATGCTCCGCCTCCGTCAGGGCGCCCTCCCCTGGGGGGCCCCAACTTGTGAAATTTTGCCCCCTTAGCCTGGAAAACTAGCCGGGGAAACAACGAGGCTTGGTGGCTACTTTTTTGGCAAGGCCTTTCGGACGTATTAAGGACGAGCTCGGGGTCGGACCCTCCCTACCTCCCGGAAAAAACTGTTTCGGTTAGCCCCCCCGGGAAATCGATATCCGTTTCGCCGGAGGAAAAAAAAGGGGCTCCCCCTCCATCGCGAGCCCCCCCCGACCACGCCGGAAAACCTCGTTTTAGCTCCTGCCCTTCCAACGCCCTCCCTTCCCCCGGGCCAACGGTTCTTGAGGACAAACCTTTGCGGTGGAAAGGGCACATGACCCAGGGGGAACGCCGAAAGGGACGTCTCAGGCAGTTGGGCTTTTTACTCCCGGCCCGGGCCCCCCCCCGGTCACTTCATTGGAAAAATGCCCGGTTGCGCCCGGGAAAACTCCCGCCCTGGGGGCCCGAAAGGAGAGGAAACCCCTTTAGGTGTCAGCGCAAAACCTCTCCTCGTATGCCCTCTTTGGGGGTTTCTTGGGGAAACCCTTTCCCCGGGGACAGCACCTTCCGAAAACCCCCTTTCCTGGCTCGGGGTCCGCCGGTAATTAAATTGGGCCATGCACTGGGTTTTCAGTCCCGGGCCCTTCCAGTGACACCCCTGAAAAAAAACCCCTTGTTCGTGCCCTTTCCGTCAGTGGGGGAAATTGCCTCGGGGATCCCATTCGGTTCTCCCACGGGCCCCCCCTCATCTTGCAGTTTGGGGCGTTCATCGGGAAATCTATAAAGTTTTCTTTACTGCCTCGATCCTCTTCTGGATCCCAGGGCCCTCCCCGGGTTTGCAAGAGCTTGTCCCGCCCCTGAATTGGAACACAGGCAGATTCTTCGTTGGGGGGGCCCGGGCCCTTCACTTAGGGAGGGCCTTGGGCAGCCCCCCGGGCCCCCTTCAGATTGCCTTTAAACCAAAACCTACAAAGGTCTTTTGCCGGTCTCCCTCCCTCCTTCCCGGGACTATGCTGATTTTTTTTTCCAAAAAAAACAGGCCCAAAAATCTTTGCCCCCGCCCGGTTTTTCGATTGCCCTTTTGATCGCGTCTGGGTTCCCCCTCCTCGAGGCAGAGTTTACCCGCTTTCCTTCCCGGAGCCCAAAGGTTTATGACCGACTATATCCAAAAAAAAATACGCAAAGGTTTTCCAACGCAAGTCATCTTCCCCGGGGGGGGGCCCGGGAAATTTTCTTCGCCCGGTAAGAAAGATGGGACCCTTCGGCCCTGTATCGATTACCGGGGGCCTGAAAAAAAATAAACAGTCAAAAATCGGTCCCCCCTGCCTTTAAATCCCGGGGCTTTTGACCGCCTACGTGGCGAAAGAATTTTTTTAAAAATTAAAATCTCCGTGGACCCTACAATTTGATTCGAACAAGGGGGGTGACAAAGGGGGGAAAAAAAGGCCTTTTTAACACCCGTGATGGCCATTTTCGAGTTTTTTTTTGTCTTTCCATTTGGTCTTTTTAACGCTCCGGCTTTTTTCCCAAAAAACTTTGGGAATGAGATCTTCGGGCCCTTTTTTATACTTTTTTGTGTTTTTGCCCATCTGGAGGGACATTCTCAATCTATTCTCCAGCCCTGGAGACCCCCCGGGCCCCCACGTGCCGCCAGGGGGCTCAGACGTCTCCGGAGCCCAACCAACTTTTTTCCCAAGCGGGGAAAAGTGTTCTTTGAACGCCCCTACCCCCCTTTTTTTGGGGTTAATGTGTCCGATAAAGGGCTACAGAGGGGACCCCCCAAGCTCTCGGGCAGTCCTGCAAGGGCCCTCTTTCCGGTGGGCCTTCGGGGCCTTTCGCGTTTTGAAAGGTTTTAAAAAAACTATTATAGGCAATTTTTTCCTTGTTCTCATCTCGGGTTTTGAAACCCTTTGGGTTGCCCTCCCAAGGGGGGTTTGCCGCCCCCAAATCCGGGGCCTTTCCGAGGCTCAAGAGGCTTTCAAACGTCTGAAAGCCCTTTTCGTTTGGCCCCTGTTCTCTTTGGGCCCCGGAAAACCCTCAGGGGCCCGTTTGTCTTAGAATTCGACCCCTCCCCCATTTTGGTTTCCCGGGCCCCGTTCTTCTTCAGAAGACCTCCTTGGGGAATTTGGGCGAATTTTGGGGGTTCTTCCCCCAAGACCTTCCCCCAGGGGAGCGCAAACTATTCCTTGGGGGGCCCGGGAAAATCCTTGCTAAAAAAATTGGGCCCCCTAGAAGAAGGGCGTCACCTGCTGGAAGGGGCTTAACCCCATCGAAATATACAGGATCACAAGAACCTTCCCCTATCTGAAATTCTGCCCAGCCCCTTAAAAAAACCCGGGGACAAGCCAGGGGGGCGCTTTTCTTCGCTCTTTTTAATTTTTTCCTCCCTTTCCCGGGACCGGCTAAAAAAAAACTCAGGGCAGACGCTCTCTCCAGACCCTTTCTGATACGGAGGCTTGGGACCCGCCCCCCCCCAAATTATTCCCCCGGAACGGCTTCTTGTTTGCGTCCGGGTGCCCTTCTCCCAGTACCCAGGGAAAAAGACCTTGGGGGTTCCTTTCCTGTTTGGGCGGCTCAGAATCCTTAAATGGGGACATTGGGCCCAAACTGCGGGCCATCCTGGGGTTTTTACAAGTCCCGGGACAAACTCTCCCAGATACTTACTGGTGGCCCACTCTCATGGCAAGACGTTCGGGACTTTTTCTCTCCTTTTGGCCCCCCCTTTTGTTTGTAAAAAAGGTCCCCCCCCTAAAACCCGGGGGGCTACCCTTTTGCCCCCTTTTCCCGTGATGGGGAAACCGTGGACCCATATTGCTATGGACTTTGTTTACCGACCTGCCGGGGGTCATCCCAAAAACACGGTCATTTTTGGGGAGTTTGGGTTTAAAAAAGGTTTTCCAAGATGGCTCTTTTGTGCCCTTGCCGGGTTACCCTCGTCACCCCCCTTTGCCCCGCTCTTTTTCCAAACCAAAATCTTTCGGTTACATTTGGGTCCCCTCGCCCTCAAAAAGATTGGGGGTCCCGGTTTTTGGGCCCAAATTCTGGCGGGTCTGTTACTCAGTTTCCGGGGTTCCCGCTGGGGCTTTTCGTTTGTTTCCCCCTCAGACCAACGGGAGGGGGAGGGGTTTAACCAAAAAATTTTGGCCCGTTTTCTGCGACATTTTGGGGCTGCCCGGGCCAAAAACAATTTTGGGCTGACCTTTCCCCTTTGGGCGGAAATTTTTTTCAATTTTTCCCCAGACTCGGGGTTGCCAAAAACCCGCCCCCTTTTTATTGTGTTTGGGTTAATCCCCGCCCACCTCTTCCCCTAGCCCTTTGTGTCAAGTTCTGCCGTGGATGCCAAATACGAGACATCAAGGTTTTCTCTGGGGGTCACTCGTCCCGGCCCTGGTTAAAGGGTTCCTCTTGTACAAAAGGGTTTAGGGCCGATAGGTACCGGAGAAACCCCCCCCTGTATTTAAGCCTGGTGATAGGGTTTGGGGTTTTCGGGCCCGATAATTGTTTTAAGGTTCCCGCTTTCAAGTTGGGCCCCCAAATTTTTGGGCCCCTTTTTTGGTACTGCGTTTAGCTTAACCCGGTGGGCCCCCCAAAAATCCCCTTTCCTCCCAAATTGCGTGGGGGCCCAACCCCCTTCCATGTCTTTTCTCCCAAGCCTGTGGTGCTGAATGCTTCTCCCGTAGATCTGTCTCGCCCCTTTCCCCCGTGGGGACTCGGATTTAATCTTTAGGTCAAAGGGGGGGTGCTGGCACAGAAGCAGTGGGGGGGGGGAACGGGGTTTTTTTTCTCTCGACTGGGGAAGGGGGGTTTGGGCCCGAGGAGCGGGTTTGTGGGGGCCCGGAAAAGGGAAAATTTTCTCCAGATCTCCGGCTAGGTTCAAAAAAAAGAGGGGGAGAAACCCAAGGGGGGGGGGGGTTTCTGTTTTGGCGGCCCCGGGCCCCCGCTGCCCCTGCGGGGCCCTTTCCCTGCCTGCCCGGGGCCGCGGCGCGGGCATTTTCGGGCAACCCCCGGCCACCCCCCGGCCCCCCCGCCGGGTTCTTACCCGGCCCCGCTCCGGGTGAAAGGCGTTTCCCTTTTTGTCCCGGCCGCCCTGAGCTTGGCGCCCCCCAGCGCCCGGGGGCCGAGGCTGGTTTAAAATTTAAAGGGCCAGTTTTCCCGGGGAATTGGCTTATTGCCGGGGGCCTTTGGGCCTTATAATGTATCCGCCCCGGCACCCGTTTTCCCGATTGTTTGGGGTGCTTAGTGAGAGTTTTTGGGGTTTCCTTTTGGGCCCTTTTGCTTAACCCTGTACCATCCTTCCGCTACGTTTCCTGACCTTTCCTGTTTGCCGCCTGGCTGCCCCCACCTCTGCCCGTCTCTGACCCGAACCTCTGCCGCCTCCCTGACCTTTGCCTGTTCCTGACTACGCCTTGGATTAAGGCTCTGTACCCCGCAGTACCCCCGGGCCCCCACCCAAGCAAGTCCGTCAGGGGTAACGACCTTTGGGAGCCTTCACCCCCGGGGGGCTCGGGGGGGTTCCTGGCCCCCCTTTGGGGCTTAAAATTTCCATCGCCCCCTTGCGGTGGTCCAGCGGATCCCGAACCGTCACAATACTTCAGTCTGGGGCAGGTATAGTCAATTTTCCAAATTCAAGGAAAAAAGGTGGGTTGGGAAAAACTTTTTTCCGGGGCCCTTTTTAAAACGTGGGTCCCGGGAAAGGGTTTTAAGGGGCATGCTGCGGTCCAAAGGGCAGGATTGTCAATGTCCAGTTCAAAAATAAAATGGTGGTTGAAAGACTCCTTTTTCGGCACTTTTTTAAACTGGGGGTCAGACAAAGGTTTTTAATTTTCTAATGTGGGCCCCCGGACAGGGGGGGCCAGGTTTTTAAGGGCCCGGTGAAACTAAAAAAGGGGGTTGAAAAGACTCCTTTTTTCCGGCACTTTTTAATCTGGGGGTCAGACAGATTTTTTAAAGGGGCATGCTGCGGTCCAGGGGCGGGTTTTTTTCAATGTCCAGTTTTAACTAAAATTGGGGGTTTTAAAAAAATACTTTCTTCCGCCACTTTTTAAACTTTTGGGGCATGCAGGGGTTTTTTTTTGGTTTTTTCTGCGTTTTAAAGGCAGGGAATTCAATGTCCCGTTCAAGTAAAATGATTTGGGTTTAAAAAATACTGGCCTTTTTTGGCACGTTTTTAAATTTTTTTTGGGGGGATTCAGGTTTTTTTGGGTTTATGCCTTTTGGGGACAAGACAGGGATAGTGAAAGGTTTTGGGGAAATTTTTTTTTGTGGGGTTTTATACCTTAAAATGTTGTGCCCAAGATGTAAACAGGGATCCATTTGACTGTTGTGGCTGTTTAAATTTCCCGCTTCTCCCGCCCTGTTTGGGGTTTTTAAGAAAGAAGGTGGGTTTTTGCTCTCCCATGGCTTTAATTTGGGCATCGGAGGATGATTTGAAATTTTCGGAAAAAAACCTTATCGAGGTGGCCGGACTATGATATCCCCGATTTTGATAGCCAACGTAATTTTTCAACCCCTAATATTAAAACCTTACCAAAATTTTCAACTTCAACTAACAATGTAAAAAAACCCGTGATTGAAGGGTTGTGAAAAAGGATTTAAAAAAGCAGTTGATTTGGGAAAAATATGGTCGTATAATCAGGAATTAAAAAAACCCTTTTTGATAAGCTTAAACAACAACTGTTAAAAAGTTTAAAAATACAATAAATTTGAAAAGGGAACCCCTTAAAGGTTACCAGTTTAATAGAGTTTATTCCTGGGGAAAGATCGCAAAAAAAAACGAATTTCCCGTATTTAAACCCCCGCTCTATGGAGGGCCAGTTCTGAAGTCTTTTGGGACGAGTTCAGACACCAAACCCCGGTTTTTCCAAAATGCGTTCCCAAATTTAAAGAGTTTGAAATGTAAAAAACAAAGATACCTTTTTTAACGGAAGGGCCCGCTTAAAGGGGATTCCCAAGGGGCAAAAAGGCAAAGCGGGGAAAACGTGCGTCCCAAAAAGCCAACCCCAAAAAAAAGAACTGAAATCCCTTTGGGGGTTCAACGTTTAACTTGTCATCGAAGGGGGCCCTTTTGGGGGGTTTTAAATCAAAGTGTTTAAAAAAAGGAAATCAATTTGTTTTCCCGGGCTTTAAAAATGGGCATTCTTCAATTTAAAGTGGATTTTTTTCAAGATGTGTCGGTCATTGAGATTAACCCTTTAAGGCTTAATGCACCCTGAAGTTCCAGGGATGTCATGAAAGCTTTCTGTCTCCCTGTTTAAAAGATAAGTTTAAAGCTCTATGCTAATTGCTGTTTCTGACAGCTAAAATTTTTTTCATCTACACAGGAGGTGATAAACAATTTCAAATCCATGATTTCCCCCCTTTCCAAAAGGTCGTGGGATTGGTTTAGTCGTCTGCTGACTCCCCATTACGTGTTTCCCTGTCCCGGGGCTCTGTCTGTTTGGAGAGTGGGGGAGATGGGATTTCTGTGCTGGGTCCCAGTCCCTGTTCGGGGAAAATTGGGGCTTTCACGCCTTTAAATAACCCTTTTTTAACCCCTCCCTTTCCCAATCCCCTTCATGCCCCTTTTGATCTATTTGTGGCAGCTGTCGGAAACAGACAGTTTTTCCCCTTTCAAATTCAAACAAATTTTTGGCCCGGGATCACAATGGCTCATACAGTGAAAAACCAAAAAAAAAATTAACCCCTTCATGCCCAAAATCCCGGGTTAAACCTTAAATCATATTTTTTATAGCTGTCCCGATCGTTAAAAAAGGGCAGTTTGTAACTTCTATTCCCCCATTTTCATGGGGCCTTTACTCCCCCAAAAAAAGCCTGGAAAAATATTCTTAAAAAAAGGTCTCCCTTTATTTTTGAGGGGCCCGTGGAAGAGTTAAAAAGGCAATGGGGCCACCCAAGTGGGGGTATTTCTTTTAAAAAAAACATAATAAGGAGATTCATTATTGAGTTGCAATTTCTTGGTAAAATTTACGGGGTTCCCAAAGAATAATGAACAAAAATGGGGAAAACTGCAAAAAAAATTAACCCTTTTTAAATTTCACCCTTTTGCTTTTCAATTTTATTTTGCGAAAAACCTAGAGGGTTAATAAACTTCCTAAAAGTGTTTTTTATATGTTAAGGAGGTTGTTGTTTCGAAAAGGAGTCATTTTTGGGGGTTTTTTAACTTTTCCCCCAATTTTTTTTTTCCCCCAAAAACCCCACAGAAGTGGCCCCGGTTCCCAAAAAAAAATCGGGTTTTGCAAATTTTCTTGGGAAAAATTTAAAATTTGTACTAAATTTCAACGCCCCCAATTTCTTTAAAAAAAAAAATTGGATGTTTTTTAAAAAAATCTTTCCAACACAAGTAGACTTTTTGTAGGGTGTTCATTTTTTACTATTTTGGGTTTTGGGGGGGGGACTATGTGTCTTGCACACCCGGGAAAATTTTGGAAAATTTTTAAAAATGGCAAATTTTTCCAAAAATTTTACAAATTTCGATATTTTTTTACACCTAAACAAGGGGTTTTATAAAAAAAAAATTTAATTGCTAAATTAAAGCACAAAATTTCACGAGGGGGGGAAATATCTTTTGAATCACATTTGGGGATAGGTAAAAGTGTTGAAAAGTTATTCACAGATAAAATGGCACATGGCAGATTTGAAAAAAAGGGCTTGGTCCTTAACTCCAAAACAAGCTTAGACCGTAAAGGGTTAAAAATGTACTTTATGGAACAAGAAAAAAACAAGTAGTAGTGATATCAGACGTATGTCAAAAAAATTGGCCAAAAAAAGCCAGTTTGACCCGTTTGTCTCTAGCCCTGCTTTGGAGGTGTTCCAACAGTTGGTCATTCATGAAGTGAAGGAAAAATGGGATGTGGTTCGATCTGTCTGGGACAACTTGTCTGGAAATGAGAGGAGGGCTATTACCCAATTGAAAAAAGATAGTGAGGTGATTATAAAAAAAAGCCGATAAAGGCGGTGCAACTGTTGTCTTGGACAGATCGTACTACATTGAGGAGGCAAAAAAACAACTAGGTGATGTAGATGTATATCGAAAATTGCTTATAGATCCTACACAGGAATATCAGGAAGAGATCAACAATGTTGTTGATGAGGCCCTTGATTTAGGTATCATACCACTGGCTATAGGCAATATGTTGAAAGTTAAAAATCCTAAAGTACCAATTATTTATTTCATTCCAAAAATTCACAAGTACATGCAGGCACCCCCCTGCAGGCCGATAGTGTCGGGAATCGGCTCTGCTTTAGAGCCAGTGGCCATATACTTGGATGGGTTCCTTCAAAAACTGTAAAAAAAATGCCCAGATGTTTATTGGACACAAAACAATTTTTTGTCCAATCTACAAAAACTTGATGCATTGCAGGCTAACTGGTTGTGTACACTCGACTTGAAAAGTTTGTTTACCAATGTCCCCTATGAGGAAGGTTGTGCTGCCGTTCGTGATGCCATGTCATTAGATCCCACTATTCCTAATTCTCTGCTTTCTTTCCTTATGACACTATTGGAATTGGTATGGAAAAAGAATTACTTTAGATTTGGTGATGAATATTATGTGCAATAACAAAGGACTTCTATGGGGTCTCCGGCCGCACCTAGCATAGCTAATTTGTATATGGCTTCATTTGAGGATGAATATGTCTTATCCTCTAGATACAAAAATAATATACTTTGTTGGCAGAGATACGTCGATGACGTTTTCATGTTGTGGGGAGGTAGTGTAATTGAATTAGAATCGTTTGTTGAATACATCAACAAATGTCATCCTCTCATTAGTTTTACATTAACCAAACATGAATATACAGTTTCTAGATGTAGAAATCATTAAGAAGGATAATCAGCATGAATTTGAGACTACACTTTTCGTTAAGCCTACAGATCGTAATAATACACTTCATAGAGCCAGTTACCACGCTCCCCAAACTTTTTCAGGTATTCCAAAGGGCCAATTCCTGCATGCTAGAAGAATATGTTCTAATGATCAGAGATATTGTGACAAAAAATGAGATTAAACCAATAAGTTTTTGAATAAAAGGGTATAAAGCTGATGAGAATCTTTAAAAGTAGGTGAGGACATTGGAAAAATGGACACAGAGGGTACCATCGAGAAAGGAATAGTGAAAAAGAGGAAGATAGATTTTAATTTTTTACTACTTATGGGAAACATTCTAAAATTATACGTAGGGCCATTAACAAATATTGGCAGATTTTACAGAAAGATGAGAAATATGGGCATCTTTTCAAGCGCAGACCACGATGTATATTTAAAAAGGGAAAAACAATAGGAGATCAGTTGGTGCGATCTGATGTCAAAGAAACAAAGGATAGACATTTTTAAATTACAGGCAAAAAACAGGGCACGTTTCATGTTTGGCATGCGAAATTTGCAACGCCATCATAAGGGGATCTAAAAATTTTTTTCCAACCAAGGCCAAAAAATTCTTGTACGGGGTTTTCACACTTGCAATAGCAAGAATGTGATATACGCTTAAATGCCCGTGTGAAAAACTGTATGTCGGACAAACGAGCCGTCCTTTTATGCAGAGGTTAAAATGAGCATAAGTCTACTATACGTAGGTTCTAAAGAAAGAAGATAGTAGCGAGCAGGAAGGCAATAATATGGTGAAACTAATGTAGCATATCACTTTAAAAAATTTAGACACCAAGTTAGTGATCTAAAATGGTGTGTTCTAGAAGAAGTGTTGAAAGGTACGGTGATATCGGTCCTATGCTTCTAAAACTTAAAGCATTTTGGATCGATAGATTAGGGACTTTAATCCCAAAAGGGGTTTTAAATGAAGTTTTTAGCCTAAAATTTTAAATCTATAAGCATAGTGTTGGATGTTATATATTGTGTTGCTTGAAGGGTTAAGCAATTTAAAAAGTTGTGTATGTTTGTTATATTTTTATGAATGGATAATCACGTGATTACGATAGAGTATTATAGATTTACCTGTCACCCACAGCGCATGCTTGAAAAAGGAAGTGTTTTTTTCCGAAACGTCCCAGGATGCGCGAGCTCTATCTTCAGCTCTGTTGGAGAGTCGGTCATCAGCATGAGGACTGTGAATATTTCCGTACCACATTTGGATGGATGAATTAGAGGATTTCCTCGGTTATACGCCACGTTTGTCACTTTTGTTCGTATCTTATATATTTTACGTTGTTGATTGTTTTTCCCATGGAAGTATTCACAATGTCGTATTTGCAAAAAAATGAATTAATTATGAACGTATTAAGCCTTGAGGTTTTTTTTCTTAAATGAGTTTCTCCTGTCCCCCTGGATCATCAAAAAATTGTTAATGGCTTTCTCTGTTCATACAGTGGTCCAACATGTGCAGGCTGGAATTCCCAAAGAGTGGAAACATCGCATTCAGAGTGGTTGGGGAGGCCATTCTGCCTCTGCAATTTGAGAAGGGTGTTCCTGGCTTTGTAGGAATGGATAAAATGCATGCACAGTTTCTGGCCATTTTCAGAATCTTTGAAGATCGGTGGAAGACTTCAGGACCTTTTCAAACCAGATTGAAAATGAGCCATGCAGGGCATGGCCCTCCCTCCTCGTGCCAGGCGGACACCATGTTCCTCCCATTGTCCGTCACCATGGCTCCGATTTGCAGTTGGCGTGGAGAAAGCCACACATCAATTTCTTGCGAGGCAAGCCAGGTGTAGAACTGCGTGACACCGCTGTGCCCTACACATGTGGTATTATGGAGCAGTACTTGTGGAGGCTGAGATGATGGTGGTGGTGGAGGAGGAGGAGGTGGACATTGGCGCAGGAAAGCCGCAGTTTGACAAGTGGAGGGGGGAAAGCGGCGTCTCCTGTCCAGTTGTTGGTGTGCCGGGCAGGAAGCACATTCACCCAGGGGGCCCATAAAAGACATATACTGGCCCTGACCGTAGTTACAGCTCAGACGTCCGCGTGCCGTGCACTTGGAACAAACCCGATAAGCTCAAGGGACTGGCCCACCTTTGTTTACATATTTATGGTGCTGGTACTGCCTTTTTGGAAAAGAAATTACGGCTTGGAACTCTTCATCTCGGCTTGGCACAAACCATTAGTTCTCTGAATGGTGTAGAGTCCACCATTTGGAAAGGCAGGAACTGCGGTACCAACAACTTGGACAGGAGCATGGTCAGCTTCTGCACCTTAGGATGGTTGGACGCATATTGTTGTCTCTTTGCAATCGCCTCACTGAACGACTGCTGGCGTCTTGAGTAGCGAGGAGCAGGAGCATCTGGACTGGGAGATGATGTCAAAGAGAAACAGCTCCCTTCTGCAGAAGTGGTGGAGCCTTGACTGGCTGCAATAGTATGCGTGCCAATGGGCGCTGCTGATGCTGTTTTTGCTGCGGCAGCAGGATGGACCACCACATCTGAGCCACGTTTCTCTCAGGCCACCAATGGTGGTGATGCTGCATGTGTTGACGCAGGGCCGTGGTGCCAACGTTAGCTCTCTGGCCACGCTTCACTTTCTGCCTACAGATTCTACATATACCCATATTCGGCTCCTCCGGTGTTTAGCAAGAACTGCCACACCCCGAGCAGCTGATTTTACGCCAACGCCCCGACTGAGTGACTACTGCGCCGCTGCCTCGCTGAGCCCCTGTGCCGCTACTTTCTTGGACCTGCAAAGAGGTTCTTTACCAGTGGCGCTTGGCTCCCAACCTCACAGTGTGCTATCATGCTGACTCACAGCCACAAAACCCACTTGTGGTGCCCCGCTGCCTGACGCGAAAGCTGACGCCCTCTTCTCCTGACAATGTTGAAGCCCTTCCCTCCCCCGGCTCCCAAGTGCAGTCGGTACTCATATCTATTTGTGTTTCATGTCACTGCTGTCCTCATCACCGGTCTTGGTATGCAGAGGTGACCCCTCACAACATGACCTCCCCTGCCACTCTAAAAATCTATATTTGCCGCCTACTGCAAGAAGCAGGGGATATTGGCCCCATTTCTTGCTGCCAAGTAGCTGCTGACTGCCCTCCTCAAAAATTTTTCATCCTCGCTATTAGTGGGCTGAGCCCAGACCACATAGTAGATCTCTGGCTGAGGGAACCGGATGGGAGAGGTGGGTTGAGGACAGGTGAGGGCCGCTGACCGCTCCCGGGCCATGCCAATAGGGTTGTGTCTGACGTTCCCAAATGACTCTTGGCTGGGGTTGTAAAATGTCATCTGGGAGGAAGTGGATGACCTAGTCAACCAATCATAAAAACCCCTTGGGTTGATGAAAAGCACATGGGCCCCTAGATGACACGGCAGTTGTGGCCTCACCGAGTGACCCTGCTGTGACGTCCCTTGCTGTGCTGCGACCTGGGCCTGCTCCCGGAATGTTTGTTCCTCTGCCACTCGAGGTGAAGAGCTGCCCCCTCTCTGTCTGACATACTGTTTGTTCTAAAATGTACAGACACTGTTTGATGAAGATATCTGTATATGATATCTGTATATTGACTCCCCAAAAGAACCCATAGAACAAGCTTGGGTAACCCTTGGATTTAAATTGCGTCCACAAAAGGCCAGGAAAAATTTACTTGTATGTGTCGTTTAAAACATGTGTATTTTACTGAATGTAAAAGCACAAACAGGCTTAATTTTAACCCTTTGGATATGAATTATGATACAGGCAAAATTGTTCTTTGGCGATGAAAAAGTACGTTTCTTTTACTAAGTACAACTGCAGAAAAATACTTAGTTAACCCTTGGATGTAAATTGCGCAAAAGGATTGAGCAACCAAAAACTACCAGCTTTGTAGCGTGTTACTATGGCGTGTATTTTACAGTACAGAACAACAGAAAAACTTGTAATTAACCTTCGGTTGTGAATTATGCTACAGGCAAAATGTCTTTTTTGGCGATGAAAAAGACGGTTTCTTTTATTCACCACAACAGCAGAACAACGCTTAATTAAACCCTGGATGTAAATTGCGCAAAAGGATTGAGCAACCAAAAATTTCCCAGCTTTGTAGCGTGTTACAATGGTGTGTATTTTACGGTACACAACAAGAGAAAAACTTGTAATTAACCTTCGGTTATGAATAGTGTTGAGCGATTTTTATCGACAAAGTTGAAATCGGCAGGTTTTTATGGTGATCGAAATTTCCAGATCATGCGATAATTAAGGTTAAAATCTGAGCATCATCTATTAAGATCGCGCCTTTTTTGGCGCTTCCTTTTATTTTGGCGGCCGCAAATCAGATTACAGAATAGAGCAGGGTGAGATGTGTGTGCGACGTCATGACTGGGATGTGTATGGTTGGATTGGCTGGAAAAATCACATGACTCGTTTTACATAGAACAGCGTTTCCTGTTCAGCCTTAGTATCTCTCAGCTTTCTCATGGGATAGGACCTGCGCTCTGCTGGGGCCCAAACAGCTCAGCGAAATTAGTCTATTTCTGCACAGAGAAACCTCTACTATTAGCTGTGATCCTTCCAATTTAGTTAGATTAGGATTTGAAGATTTTATGTAGTTAGCTAGAGAATTTTAAAGGGCAGCATTAACTCTGTAATTCACGGCGGTGGGAGCGGGGGGGGGGGGGCCCGCGGGCGAAAAACAGACAAGCTCTATTTTATAAAGAACACTGGATAAAGTTCACCAAGACTTTAGTGTAGACATTGTAGTGGAATATCTTTATTATTAAACAGTTTGCTATTGAAATATTTCCTGGATATTGGGCGCCTGAACTTATATTGGATACAATCATTTCTAGTAACTGCAGGTCTCTTTGTTAGCTGCAAAACTCCACTTTTTATTATCGTATACATTTCAGATAGGTGTTCATTTTCAATTTTTTTCCTTTTCACCTGTGACTGTTGATATATCCACCTTGCAGTTAAATTACCCAAAACAGCAATCTTGTAGTCAGCACAGGTTGTTTGTTGCCAAAAAATACCCTGTATCGTACGAAAACATAACAGTTACGTGTTTTTTGACTTTTGCACACCCAGCATTGTTCATTGACGCAGCATCTACGTAAATCTTAAAACAGCAATACTATATTCACAACCGGGGAATTGAAAGGGGCAAAAAAATACCGTTTTTATACCAAAACATATAAGATACGTGTTTTTTGCACTTTTGCCAAGTCCAGATTTGTTGACTAGATAGACACCTTGCATAAATTTGAATCCGAGCAATTTTGTTTTGATTAGAGTGATTTGAGAATAGCTGTGATTGCCGTACTTTAATAAGAGGAATTTTCCAAAAACTATTCATACCTTCTCAAATTTTTATATTTCTGATCATGGAGCGAAATGCATGGTGGTAAGCGAGCAAGAGGGGGGTAGGCACATGGAGTTGAGGTACGAGGAAGAGGTGCTCCTTCCTGTGTGGCGATCAAAACCACGCATGCCAGCTGATCGTCAGTTGCAGGACGTCAGGCCTGTCATCGCTGGGATCAGGGCCCTGTGAATCTAAGTAAACGAACATCGTCGCCAATCTGTCCTTCAGTGGTTATTGAAGCCTGCATTATAGCCAGTCTTACTCCTCGTACTCAGCAGTCAAGGACTCACATATGTCGTCATCAGCCTTCATCAGCAATCAGTCCAACAGGAATGCAGCCAATTGTCAAAACTGTGTACCATCCACTGTGGATAATCCATTGTCTGAAGCACCTCTTTGATGACAAAATGCGGTTGGGGTAGAAAGGCATGTTTAAAAGATCAAGAGGATGATTTGTCTGCTTGACCGCACAGTTACTGATGCCATCAGAAGGAGGTGAAGGAAGCTGGTCAATCGGGAAAAATCTCTGGGGCGGTCGGCAACGCCTTGCAGTGCCCTTGTTGTAGCCCGCAGCTTCTGGACTGCAGAAAGTCAGGACGACCAAGTCACCTGTGTTGATGTTGATGATGATGTCGTCAATGCGGATCCATCCTGGTCTTTTCACGCAGAAATTGCTTGCGAGCGCTTATCAATGTGGACGAGGAGGAAGACGACGGGGGTGGTATGTGTCAAGAGGGTTCCCGCCACAAAAAGGGTGAGGGCGGTCGCAGACGTCCGCTGATTTGATTCCGCCAGCATCGGTCAGCGCAAAACCCCGCTCCTCGCTTATGCCGTCAAAAAGGTCCAGACCTCTCAAGCCTGGGCCTTCTTTGAGCAAGCCTCTGATTCACCAAGCGATTTGTCATATGCTCGCCTTTGCCGTAAACGCATAAGTAGAGCAAGATCTTAAGTGGTTAAACCAACACCAACATGTTTGTCACATGCAACGATTGCTTGAGTTGAATGGACGGGAAACTTGGCCAAAAAGGACGACGACGCCGGGCCTCCAACCACTATAACACCCATGCGGTCTCAATCATCTCCTCCTCCACCACCACCAAGCGTTCATCAGCTTGCCCATGTCTATCAGAGTCATGAATCCAGGGATCAGCCTCCGCTTCAGCCTCCTCCGGTCGCACGAATTACCACCAGCACCACCTGAGACCCATCCTACCCTTATCCTTCCGCCAGTTTGACGACCTGCACGCCGTACAGCGGCCAAGTCATTGGCAGCCAGGGCCTTCTGTCTTCCAGGTTTGGGAGCAGAAGAGAAACACTTTAACCCAAACATCCAAAGCCAAAAGCCTTGAATGTCGGCAATTGCCAGGCTTTTGGCCTTGGAAATGTTGCTTTACGTCTGGTGGACACAGATGGGTTCGCCATGTCATGGCCTTCGTCCTGTACCAATACCAGATGCGAGACAGGCATTCCTTTGCCAGAATAGCCGTCCCTGCCCTGGCCAAAGCCACGTGTCATCTAAAATTTCAACGCGGTTGACTGCAATTGTCTGTGTCCGGAAAAGTACATCTCCACCACCGGACACCATGGTCATATAAGCACGGCCAGCCGTTTATCATCTGTGACAGCTGCATGGGTTTTTTTTTTTTTTTGAGCTGGGTGGTTTGTCTCTGGGGAGGTGACGTGGGCTCTCTCAAGCTCGGCGCACGCTCTTCAAAAACGCAGGGTATGGGCAGTGGTTCTGTTCCCCCAAGGTCTCTGTGGCATCTCGTGCCCAGAAGACACCTGGCGTGTTGTAATTAATCTGCCTTGGAGAAGTTCCACACACAGGTTCAGGAGCTGTGGACGGCTTCTCTCCGCAACGATACCAGCGCTCTGGCTGGGTGACAAGAACTGTGTGCCTGGCAAGGTGGTGTGACGAGTTTGGGTGCGGAAATCTGCTGGCGCCCTTAAGATCGTAGGCTGGGTGCACATTCCTTGCCTGGCACATGTCAAGAACCATTGTCGTATCCAGAAATTTCTCTAAAAGCAGCTTACCCGGGTCTGGACTGCCTGCTGAAGAACGGCTCGAGGTCTGAGTTCGCACTTCCACCGTTGACCTGCTTCGTCCGCCTGCGGCTGCGTTGCGAGTCAGTCGGCCTCCCCGTCACAACCGTATCATTGTTGGACGTGGAACACGCTGGAATTCCACCCTCCAAATGCTCACAGAGATTGTGGCAGCAGCGCAATGCCATTACGCAGTACGAAGTGCACATGGCCTGGACAAGCATCGGTGCGGAACCCTCGGAGGTGTTGAACCACCGAGAGTGGAGGCAGGTGAAAGAGCTCTGCACATCCTTGCCAGTTTGGAAGAAGCCACCAAAATGGTCAGTGCGGACAATGCCCTTGTCAGCATGAAGCATTGTGGTGATCTTTAGTTCTGGAACGATCGTTGGGGACACTCTGAAACAACAGTCACAACCTAGCGACCGGAGGAGGAGGGACACAGATGCGGCACGGAGCCTTTCTCTACGTCAAAATCCACCATGGCCGACAGTATCACAATTCCATCGGTCTCATTGGCAGTGGTTTCGGGGTCCTGTGCTAGTGCAAGGTGGCGCCATCAGATCTCAGGGTGCATCATCTCAGGCAATTCAGGGCTGTGTTGAAGCTGTGCCGGAGGAGCGGAGGAGGAGGAGGAGCAGGTATTCCTAGAACCGTGTTTACTGACGTCCTGCCTTGGAAAGAGGTTGGCGCGAATTGAGGCGGAGGAGGAAGATGTGGAAGATCAGTTTGCTGAGTGCCCCTCGCGACCAGAGGCATGGGAAATCAAAGGCTCATTCTCTCACTATGTGTGCTAGATGCTCCATTTTCCTCCAACATGATCCTCGCATTATAAGGCCATCAAAATGAAACAAACAGTTTAAAAAACTTGGGGTGGCCCCTCCTGGTCCCCGGTAGGGTACAAAACCAAAACTTCAGCACTTCCTTCCACCACCCATATAGAGAGTAAAATGCAGAATGGAGACCTGCGATTGATCAACTGGAGTCATCTGTTTGCGTCTCCTTTGCTTCTCGTTCCCCATAATTGTACACGTTGGAACTAACATCAGCGACGTGGATAGCAGTAGAGTGCCAAGTACGCCGTGAGCGGCAGCTGCAGGCAACGGTGGCGGGAAGAAGGCTAATGGGTGACCTCTGGGCAATCTTAGTTTACCACCTCACCAACGCATGCAATGCAGGGCACAAAAACAAAACTCAGCACTTTTCCTTCCAACCCACCCAATTGAGAGTAAAATGCAGAAATGGAGCCTTGCTGATTGATCAACTGGTGCATCTGTTGCGTCTGCTTCACGTTCCCAAAAGTCAGGTGGAAACAATTCAGCGACGTGATGCAGTAGAGTGCCAAGTAGGCGTAGCAGGGCAGCATGCAGGCATGGTGGCGGAAGCCTTATGGGTGACTCTGGCAATCTTTGTTAACCACCTCACCAAGCATGCATTGCAGGGGGGACACACATCCAACACACAGAGTATCAGCTTAAGATCATGTGCACGACTATATGAGTCTCAACACAGATGTTTTTGCATGTGTTCCGGACCCCAATAGACTTTATGGGTATACCAAATGGCACGAATGGCCCGAGCTGGCTCGTCACGCCTTAGAGGTGTTATCTGCCCAGCATGCAGCGTCATATCTGAGCGGACCTTCAGCACAGCTGGAGGTGTCATTACAGGACAAACGCATCCGGCTTTCCACAGATAATGTGGGATCGTTATTGACTTTATCAAGATGAATCAGGCATGGATCTATGATGATGTTGTGCCACACAAATGCCCGAGGTCAACGATAGTTGACGGTCTACTTACATTATTTTCAAACAGAAATGGTCCTCTTGAAAAAACCTTTTTTTTAAAAATGATCATTTCTTACTGCAATTTTTATTCTCTTTTGCTGTGAGGGACTGTTATAAGTCTCGAGCAAGGATTTCATGACAACTACCGTATTCCATTTACTCACTTTATCTTTAGAACGGTTTTCGCATTGTCAATGGTTTTGTGGTCATGTTGATGTGAGATACAAACTATATTATGGTCCTTTGGAAAAGAAATGTTGGCTTCTAAAGTGATTTCTCCCTCACAATTTTTAATAGTGGCTGATGGAGAATAAATTTATAATTTTCTTGGGGTCAATGTAGCTGTGAGATACAGCAATAATCATGGTCCTTTGGAACAGAAAATGTGGATTCTAAGTGGCATTTCTCACTCACAATTTTAAAACAGTGGTGAGAAGTCATTTTGATAATTTTTTGGGTCATCGCGGCTTTGTAATGCAGCAATACTACAGGTCCTATTCTAAAAAAATGTTGTTTCTAATAGACATGTGTTCTTCACTATTGTCAAAAGTGGGCATCATGGGTAATTGTTTTGACTTTTTTTGGGGGGCACTTTTGCTGTACATGAAAGCTATACTACAGGGTCTTTCTAAAAAAAATGTTGCTTCTAACTGACATTTGTTCTTCCAATTGTGCAAAGTGGCTCCAAGGGTCCATGCTTTGAATTTTTTGGGGGCATTTTGCTGGACATGCAGCTTTACTACAGGTCCTATTCTAAAAAATGTTGTTTACTGACATTTGTTCTTCACATTTGTCCAAAAGTGGCTCAAGGGTCATTGCTTTGAATTTGGGCGCTATGTTGCTGTGACATTGCAGCTTTACTTCAGGTTTCCTATTATTTAATTTTTGTTGTCGTATCAACAGACATTTGTTCTCTCTCAATAGTCAAAGAGTGGCTCTAGGGTGATGATGGTGCTCTGCTGTCGAAACAGGAATAGGTAGGACATGTTAATGGGACACATATTGCAAAATGACTTGTTTTTGCAAGATTCTTTAAACTAAACTATCAATCCCTGTATTGAGACAAACCCTTTTAATACAATTAAAAAGAAAGAGAAACAAAGACATGGTGGGATTCCATCCTTTTTTTAAAAATGTTTTTTCTAGAATTAAATACAAAAAAATTGCATGTACAAAATAGCTGGAAAAAATTCCCCCCAAATTTTAAAAGGGGAGGTACAGGAAAATTGACTAGATGTGGGTTTTATTCAGAGGACAGGAGTATGGAGCCCGGGACGAGAACAAAGTACAGAGACCATTTCCTCCAGATTGAGTAAAATAAGAAAAAGAAGCCAAGCAAAAGGGCACCGGGGTGAAACGGAGCTTTAACCCCCAGTATTTCCAAGTAAGCCAATTGGCCCGCACTCATAGGGGGGGGGGCAAGCGTTACCCAGGTCTTGCTGTGTACTGAGAAGCTGGATTTTTAAACCCTTCTCCCCACTCTGCTTCCAGACATTTTTTTGTTGCTGCGTCATCAGGGCATTTTTAACCGCGTTTTTTAATAGTGACGGACCCAGCCGGGGCTCTCACCGCACCCACTGTAACCCCGGGCCCCGGGGTCATGCTGTGGCAAGGACATTCAGTCAATGCCCCAGTTCAACAAAAATGGTGGTTGAAAGACCCCCCTTTTTCCGGATTTTGTAATCTGGGGGTCGGTTTAAAAGGGTCATACTAGGGCCCCGGACAGGGACAGTTATGTCCGTTCAACAAAAATGGGGGTTGAAAGACCCTTTTTCTGGCACTTTTAAACTTTTGGGGTCAGACTGGTTTAATGGTCTTTCTGCGGTACAGGACAGATATAGTTAGTGTCCAGTTCAACTAAAATGGTGGTTGAAAGACTCCTTTTTGGGGCACTTTTTAAATCTGGGGGTCATGCGGGTTTTTGGGGCTCATGCTGCGTTCCAGGACAGGGTATTCAATGTCCAGTTCAAGTAATGATGGTTCAAATCATATGCCTTCTGGCACTTTTTAATTTGTGGGTGATGCGGGTTAAGGGTCATGCTGTGGTACAAGCAGGGATAGTGAATGGTCTTGTGACTTTTTTCTGTGACTTTTATAACCTAAGTGTGTTGGCCCTAAGATGTAGCATGTATCCATTTGACTGTTGTGGATGTTAATTTCAGCTTCTCCAGCCTTGTTTGGGTGTAATAATGAAGGTGTTGTTGCTCCCCCATAGACTTTAATGGTAATCGCTCATAATCGATGCTCACTATCGAAAAACCTTATCGATAGCGGCCGACTATCGACTATCGCTCGATCTCGATAGCCAACGCAATCGCTCAACACTAGTTATGAATTATGCTACAGGCAAAATGTCTTTTTTGGCGGTGAAAAAGACGGTTTCTTTTAGTCACCACAACAGCAGAACAACACTTAATTAACCCCTGGATGTAAATGGCGCAAAAAAATTGAGCAACCAAAAACTACCAGCTTTGTATCGTGTTACAAGGGTGTGTATTTTACGGTACAGAACAACAGAAAAACTTGTAATTAACCTTCGGTTGTGATTTATGCTACAGGCAAAATGTCTTTTTTGGCGATGAAAAAGACGGATTCTTTTAGTCACCAAAACAGCAGAACAACGCTTAATTAACCCCTGGATGTAAATTGCGCAAAAGAATTGAGCTACCAAAAACGTCCAGCTTTGTAGCGTGTTACTATGGCATGTATTTTAGGGTACACAGTAAGAGAAAAACTTGTAATTAATATTCGGTTATGAATTTGCACAGGCAAAATGTCTTTTTTGGCGATGAAAAAGACGGTTTCTTTTAGTCACCACAACAGCAGAACAATGATTAATTAACCCCTGGAAGTAAATTGCGCAAAAGAATTGAGCAACCAAAAATGAAGTGTAAAAATGCTGTCTCTTTAAATGAATACAATAGGAACAAGGGTTTTGATAACCCTTGAATTTTAATGTGCTGTGAGCAGATAGCATTAAAAAGTATATGCAGCTGTATGGACGCACACTGGACTTCAGATCCAATTTCCCCCCAAAATCAGAAATAGAACATAAGAGAAGCCCGTCTCTGGGACAAGATGAGACACTCCCCCAAAAATCGCTGTATAAAAATGAGTTCTTTAGTATCAGCTACCATAAGCAGCCGCGACAGCACCTTCCCTCCTCAGTACAGTGAGAGCGGTATGAGCTCCCAGCGTCGCGCCCGAACGTATATAGGGCGGTGACTTCACAGAATCCCGTCGGTCTCTGATTGGCTGCATCTCTGCACATGTCATGCAGGCTATGCCCTTCTTCCTCCCAGAGTGCTTTGCCCCATGTAACGCAATGTGCTCGTAGCCATTTTATCAATCAAAAGCACACTTCGTTCACGCGAAGTACCCCAAACTTCGACTTCGTTCAGAACCGAAGTTTTCCTGAAATTCTCAACGAATTCCACTTCATTAGAATCAATTCGCCCATCTCTAGTTGGCACCATGGCCGTGCGTCAACACATTCAGCGTCACCATCCGTTGGCCTGGGAGAAACGTGGCTCAGATGTGGTGGTCCATCCTGCCGCCGCAGCAACAACATCAGCAGCAGCACCCAGTGGCACGCATGCCATTGCAGCTAGTCAAGGCTCCACCACCTCTGCAGAAGGGAGCTGTTTCTCTTTGACATCATCTCCCGGTCCAGATGCTCCGGCTCCTCGCTACTCATGGTGCCAGCAGTCGTTCAGTGAGGCGATTGCAAAGAGACAACAGTATGTGTCCAACCATCCTAAGGTGCAGAAGCTGACCGTGCTCCTGTCCAAGTTGTTGGTATTGTAGTCCTCCCTTTCCAAATGGTGGACTCTGCACCGTTCAGAGAACTAATGGCTTGTGCCAAGCCAAGATGGAGAGTTCCAAGCCGTAATATATTATCCAAAAAGGCAGTACCAGCACTTCATAAATATGTAGAACAGAAGGTGGGCCAGTCCTTGAGCTTATCGGTTTGTTCCAAGGTGCATGGCAATGCGGACGTCTGGAGCTGTAACTACGGTCAGGGCCACTACATGTCCTTTACGGCCCACTGGGTGCATGTGCTTCCGGCCCAGGCACACCAACAACTTGGACAGGAGACGCCGCACTCTCCTCCACGTTGTCAAACTGCGGCTCCTGCGCCAATGTCCGCCTCCTCCTCCTCCACCACCACCATCATCTCAGCCTCCACAAGTACTGCTCCATCATACCACATGTGTAGGGCACAGCGGTGTCACGCAGTTCTACACCTGGCTGGCCTCGACGAACAAAGTCACACATGGGAGGAACTGCTCCACGTCATGCAGCAAGAAATCAATGTGTGGCTTTCTCCACACCAACTGCAAATCGGAACCATGGTGACAGACAATGGGAGTAACATGGTGTCCGTGCTGCCCCGAGGAGGGATGGTCCATGCGCCCTGCATGGCGCATGTGTTCAATCTGGTTGTGAAAAGTTCCTGAAGTCTTCCACCGATCTTCAGAAGATTCTGAAAATGGCCAAGAAACTGTGCATGCACTTAATCCATTCCTACAAAGTCAGGAACGGCCTCCCCAACACACTCTGATATGCGATGTTTCCACCCGTTGGAATTCCAGCCTGCACATGTTGGACCAACTGCATGAACAGAGAAAGGCCATTAATGATTTTTTGATGATCCAGGCGGACAGGAGTATTCCCCTGTGTAACTTTGATGTCAGCCAGTGGCAGCTCATGCGTGATACCTGCCATTTGTTGAGGCCATTCGAGGAGGCGACGTTATGTCAGTCGCCAGGACTACGGGATGAATAACGTCATTCCACTGCTTCATGTCCTAGAACAGATGCTGAAAAATCTGTCTGGGCAGGGGACTGGAGACGTGGCGACTACATCTCGCGGCCACATAAGTCCGCTGGGGACGAAATGGAGGAGGAGGAGGAGGAGGACATTGGAGCAGAAGCATTGTCTGGTGAAATGAGTGGATTTTCTACCAGGTGACAAGAGAGGAGGAGCAGGAGCAGCTGGAAGAGGTAGATGGAGATGAGGAAGACGAGGCAGATGACCCACAAGCACTGTGGCAGTAAACAGTGGAGATGGAGGCAGGGAGCCCCTCGGAGTCACTTGTGCAGATGGCCCGCAACATGCTGATTTGCCTGGCTAGTGACAGCCGAATAGTCAGCATCCGGCAAAGGGATGACTTCTGGCTCTCCACCCTATTGGACCCTCGCTACCGGTCCAAAATGGGAGCCTTTCTCCCAGCTGCTGAGAGGGAGGACAAACTCAAATACTATAAAGAAATCCTCCGTAGTCAGTTGGCCGCTGCCTCTGTGCGGCATCATCCCTCCTCTGACAGTACTACTGCCGCGGCTGATGGGGAAAGGTGGAGGGGTAGGAGCAGTACCAGCTCCATCAGCAGCAACCTAAATCTGGAGTCACTGATGAGCAGCTTCCTTCACCCACCTAGTGAGGAGGGCAGTCGCCAGCAGCAGAAGCAGCAGGACGTGGAGCAGACCCTGAACCAACAGGTGGTGGCCTAATTGGACAGCACTCTGCCATCCCAGTTAGATGATCCGCTGGACTACTGGGCAGCCAAACTGGATGTGTGGCCGCAACTTGCCGAGTTTGCAGTGGAGAAGCTGTCCTGCCCGGCCAGTAGTGTGGCATCAGAGGGGGTGTTCAGTGCGGCGGGGGCCATCGTTACCCTAAGGAGAACCCACTTGTCCACGGAAAATGTGGAACGACTGACCTTTGCCAAGATGAATCAGGCGTGGATCGGCCAGGATTTCCACACACCAATGCCTTAGGCGTCAGACTACATCAGCCATGATGCCTCACCCAAACTGTGAGAAATGAGTCTGGGTTCAAACTACCTGCCTCAGTCACTATTCTGATGCCGCCACCCACCTGATGCCACACATCTGCTGCCAGTTTCTCCATCAGCCTACCACCATCTTTACCAGGGACTGGTATTGCCACCCACCTCCACACTCTGTCATTGTGCCACTCTCTGACCTCATGCTGCTGCTGCCGTGACCTCCACTCTCTGTCATTGTGCCACTCTATGACCTCATGCTGCTGCTGCTGTTGCTGGTGCCGTGACATCCACACTGTGTCATTGTGTCACTTTGTGGCCTACTCCTGTTTTGACCACCTCCAGAATGTCATTGTGCCACTCTCTGACCTCATGTTGCTGTGGCTGCCGCCGTCACCTCCACACTCTGTCACTAATGTTGCCACCTGAGCTCTCAGCTTGTTTTTTTCCAGCTTTCGCTGCCATGACTTTATCATTCTACATTCCCGCTTGAGTTTTTTCGTCAGATTTGCCCTCTTAAGTGCCCAGGGAATTTTATAGTGAAGCGATTCTAAGAGTGGCGGCAGTCATCTGCGTGTTATACTAAAACACAACATTGTATGAAGACCAAACCAAGCTCCCTCTGCATATTTAAGCATGGCACTACGTTCTACAGTACCCTGCAGGCTCTGTGCAGCCTGGGAATAGCTGTTTTTTAACGTGATACGTCCCAAAGTAATTCGGACCGAAACGAATTTTGTCGGAAAATTCGGCGAAGTGACCGAATCGAATTTTTGAGAAATTCGCCCATCTCTAGTCATTATCCACAGTGAAACAAGTACTGTATCAACATGGACTGAAATGCCACTCTGCCAGGAAGAAGTCGTTACTCAAAAAAAAAAAAAAAAACATACAAAAGCCAGATTAATGTTTGCAAATGCAAGCAGAAACAATGATCTACATTTTGGAACATGTCTGAAGAAACTAAAATTTAACTGTTTGGCCATAATGACCATTGTTACTTTTGGAGGAAAAAGGGAGAAGCTTGGAAGCCTAAGAACACCATCCCAACTGTGAAACAAAGGGGTGGAAGCATCATGTTGTGGGGTTGTTTTGCTGCAGGAGGGCTGCTGTACTTCACAAAATAGATGGCATCATGAGGAAAGAAGATTATGTGGCAATCCTGAAGCAACATCTCAAGACATCAGCCAGCAAGTTAAAGCTTGGGTGGAAATGGGTCTTCCAAATGGACATTGATCTGAATCATACTGCCAAGCTGGTTATAAAGTTCTGTCAGGAAGAATGGGCTAAAATTCCTATCAACTATTGGATATCCAAAACATTTGAACCACGTAATACAGTATAAGGGCAATGCTATCAAATACGGTACTAATGAGATGTATGTAAACTTTCGACTTTGCAGAAAGTTATAAAAATTCCTTTAAACAATTCTCTCTCTCATTATTCTGGCATTTGGCAAATATAAATATTTTTAGTAATCCTAATTGACCTAAAATGAATAAGATTTATTCTGATTTCATGTCAGATAGTGAGAAAAAAATGCATATGTTTCTTTTTATATAGTGTATGTAAACTTCTGGTTTCAACTGTAAATCTTCATATCTAGGAGAATTGCTGCTCCCCCTTTGTCCGCACTGTGTATTGTTAAATCTTTATTGTCATGTAGCTCCTTTAAGGCTTTCTGCTAAAGGTCATTCATTATCCAAGGCATCTGTCAGATGCTTTAAAACCTGTGTATTGGTGGTTTCTCACCATTTTGCACAATATCATACGGGTGGTTTGTCCGCATTAACTTTTATGGGGATTGAGAAGGTTGTTCGCCCAAGTAGAGGTGGCGACTTGCATAAAAAAAATTACTCACTAGGGAGGCCTGGTGGATTTACCCTCTAGGTACGTGGATTCCATCAGGCTTAAATATCAGACAAGATATCATGTATAAATATTGATAACATAAGGCACAATAATTGTAACAAATTTTTTTTTAATCATGCTTTAGGCCTGTTCTCCTGTAAGCACACACTAAGGTATGTTCACACGGCTTATTTTGGGGCGCATTTCGTCACGTATTTTGTGGCGGACTGCGCTCTAATACGAGCGAACTGTATCCCAATCATTACAGTAATCTACATTTCTCCTAGAGAACTATGGATTACGCCTCCTCTCTCCTGGCGTACAATACGATCGTTTTGTACGCGCAGGGAGATAAGTGACATGCGATGCATGTCTATGGGGCCGCATCGCAGGAGTACGCGCCGATCAGCACGACTCTATGAACACCTGCCGTAATTGCGGGGCGTACAGTACACCCCGAAATTAAGCCGTGTGAACTTACCCTAAGGGTTAATTATACTGGGTTGACTGGAGAGGAAGTATAAAGGCGGAGACAGCATATACAGGAGACTTGCTATGAGTAACGAGTGTTTACACTGCTCTGAAACGCTTCAGTTTAACCTCCATTAGCTTATGTAATTGTTATGGAATGTATTAGGTAAAATGTCTATTTCACCCACAAGATGGCGCCTGTATATAGACACACCCTGTTGTGCCAAGAGAAGTAACTTAAAAACCAAGATGGCCACTGGCCTTAACTATTTTGCTTCTTTGAGACAAAGGGGGGTTGTGTTAGTTGAAGATATAGATAAGGATAACCAATAAAGAGGGTGGATGTATGCCACATGTTGCCTATGGAATTTTTGTTTACGCCCAGCTATAAAAATTTGTTTTGTAATAAAGGACTAGAGAACTCATTAGACTGCAGATTGTCAGCTTGTGAATTCTTACTCTGGCACGTGTCATTCAATATACTAATTTGACCCCCCCCACTAGGACGTCGAGCCCCTTTGCGGTTCCGTATACAACATAATTACTTTCATATTACAGGATTTTGTCATCCTACTTTTATGATTTTTGTATGGATTCTTAAAACCATGGATTAAATAAAGCGTTACATTGTTTTAACTAACCTATTTGGAGTAGAAACTGGTTTTCCTTTCGTTGATTGTCTACAAAGGAATGGCTCCACTTCCTTTCAACTGTGCCTCCTCCAACTGAAGGTGCAGCAGAGCTGGGTGAGCTGATGCAATTTTGGTGTTTACTTACTACATATGTATGAAAGTGTCTCAAAGCACTTTATAAATGTGACCCGTTCTATGACAAAAGTAGTCTCAGCCATGCCACTTTGACGCGACATGACCCCGCATAATTGGCGCATTCAAAAGTGTCATGTCTGGTGCAGATTACACCAGGTTTTGGTGTACGGCAGTTCTTATATCTATAGAACAGGGTTATGGCAGTTTGTTTGCTCAAAGCACTCCAAAATGCAGCCCTTTTCATACTTCTTGCCCTTAATTTCTATATGATTGCAGCACTTTTATATATTAATCAAACTTCTTTGTTCTTTAGGGTGCCCTGTCTTTGAGCCCAGCCATAGCACGCTACAGTCCTTTTATCCAAGCCAATGCTCAAGGTTATGACTGTAGTTGCGACAGTAGATTAAATGTATTTTTTTATGCATTTATGCAACAAATGTCTAGAGTCTATCATATTGAATGCAAGCAAATCTTTTTTATTCCGCACATCTTTACAAGCATATGACTTAATAGTCATTTCAGCTAAAGATATATTGTTTCTAGAAGATTATATCATCTCCTTAATCAATATGAGTAGCCTGCAGTATTAGGACTTTTTTTTATACCTTTTAAAAACACATAACACTTTTTTTGTTTAAATTGGAAACAAGCAAATTTATATGATGGCATGAGTTTCAAATAATTAGACTGAGCTAGCAAAAGACAAATGCTAAACGTTACTCAAGGGCTCTGTTGATGGTCATTTGATAAGGTCTGAGAATCACAAACTGTGCCAGAAGAGTTCAGCCACCTGCTTCAAATTTCGTCAAACTTGCCAAGGCAGTTACTACACGTAGGCCAGGCTCACCTGCCATATAGAGGCACATACTCTGTACGTCGATATATGCTTGCTGTTTTAGAAGTAAGCGCTATGTGTAAGGATTTATTTTTATGTAGTATTTACATTTTTTTTTTTATAATATCATGGAAGATGGTAAAAAAATGATAAAGCCTGTTTTTAAATTTTTTGGAAACAACAAAATTGACACCAAAATAAATTGTTATTGAGTCACTTTTCCATCATGGACGCTTAAATATACAGTAGTTGATATTATGTGTTAGGGTTGTTGTGGTGGGGCTAAAAGTTGCAGTTTGGACTGTCAATGTTTTTGTGTGTTTATTTATTTATTTTTTATTTAACAAATTATACCCCTATGAGGTCAGAAAAAGGCCAATGGGGCATTTTTAGATAACTTCCTTTTTTCTTACTGATTTCCCCTGTAGCTGGGGCTAATAGGAGCCAGCCTATCACCACCAGGGGTATAGATACAGTGAGGGAAATAATTATTTGAACCCTTGCGGATTGTGTAAGTTTGCCCACTGACAAATACATGAACAGTCTATAATTTTACTGGTAGGTTAATTTTAACATTGAGAGATATCATCTCAAAAATAAATCCAGAAAATCATATCGTAGAAATTATATAAATTTATGTTCCTTTTGCAGAGAGAAATAAGTATGTAATCCCTCTGGCAAACAAGACTTAATACTTGGTGGCAAAACCCTTGTTGGTAAGCACAGCAGTCAGTTGTTGTTCGTAGTTGATGGTGAAGTTTGCAGGAGGAATTTTGGTCCACACCTCTTTGCAGATCATCTCTAAAACATTAAGATTTGAGGCTGTCGCTTGGCAACTTGGAGATTCAACGGCCTCCATAAGTTTTCCTTTGTTGCATTGGCTGTATGTTTTTTGG